>JAIKVD010001589.1:0-10214 GCA_024679075.1 Phytophthora uliginosa | reverse complement strand
CGCTGGGGCAAAGCGTGTGTGCTGCGTCTGTGCACGAGCAACCACCGCCTTGTGGCCTCTGTCTGACATCCGGAAGACCGCCAGTGCCTGCGAGCAACAGGCAAGGCACGCAGCAGCGCAGGCGAGGCCGCCTCTAAGTTGAATATATATTATTCAAGTTAAAAAGAGTGAAGGTCAAGTTGCTTCAGCAAAAATGGGCAACCATTTCCGAAATGGTTCGCCCAAACAGCTGATCCATTTCTCGAAATGTTATGTCCGCTGGTGATAAAATATGATGGTCATTTCGCTCAAAAAATCACCACGAAAAAGCTAATTCTGCCCCTAATATGCTTTCCTTGACCCTAAAACTAACGCCGTGCTTCACACGGGGAAGCTCTGGATTTTATCGCGGAGCTGAAAACACACGTAGAATTTAAGAAGATGTTAACTGTAGGACAGTATATGTTTCCTCCACATCTGCTCCGCCTGCTTCGCAGCCGCAACATCTGCACGTGGTCATGTATCCGGATAGCGTTCTTTGCATACTTATACCGTAAACTCCAGTGGGTTTTTCAATGTTACCAGCTACGTTCTGTTTGACCCACGACTCTTCGTGCAACATTCAGTGGGTGATTGGGTTTTGATGTTGCTCCTGGCGGACAGGGTCAACATTCACCAGATTTTTTTCATTGTAATCCGGTTATATAATCTTACAGGTTGTTTCCGTGAGCACTTGTATCAAGGATGTATCAAGAATTTACAATTCTAGTCTAGACGATGCTATCTTGAAGGGATACGCCCTTTTCGAAAAAATATAACAGGACGGGTTCTGAGATAACAGGTGCATAATCTTGTGGAGATATTTTCACGAGAATTCTTATTTCACCGTTTTTTCCTAAGGATTTATGTATTGAGAAATAGAGTTTTTTTACGTCGAGTTGCGTTCTCGTAAGTACTCTGGATTAAAAATCCAGAGAATAAAATGCTAGAGCCGGAAACGGTACGTATGCCACCTTAAGGCATAGCGCTTGTGGCTGGAACCTCCGAGGTTGATCTGGTATGGATAGAGGATTTCTGGTAGCGATAGCCATCCGTGGAGTGTGGCCGAGAGAGTTCGGCTGGCTGGCCGTGGCCACGACCAAAACTTATCCGTACGGCTGCGGCTGGCCGTTTGTGAATTCTGTTGTTTATACAACAACTGCAATTTGAGATGCGCGGGAAAACGGTCGCGGTTGCTGTGGATGCCTCTCACCGGAAATAAAATGCACTGTACCTGGTACACTGAACGGGCGCTTGCAGATCTTCGACGTTTCAGTTGTTGATAACAACAGAGGACAACAATGCTGTCCTGTGTCCACGTCGCACTGTCGTGCTGCATTCACAGCTGTTTCCAGGAGGATTTGCTCCGTGTTCATGAGCTATCGTGGCGTGACATGCCCTCGTTATCGCTGTATCTCATCCACGAAACAAGCTCTTCGCCGTTGATGATGCAGTTAGAGGGGCTCCCTAACGGCGCCGCCGTTGCGAGTTACCACTTTCCAATTTGGCTCCTTCCCAGAACACGATGCACTCAAACCAGTGGCTTCGTTTAACTGATACGAGCATAAATACTTCTCTGGATTTTGATACGACTGCAGATACACATCTCCATATAAATGACGGTATCAGATACCCGAACAATTATGTATAGGCACCGTCCTGTATGTTTTTATACCTGTGTGGGATAGAGTGATATCCAATTGCAACGTTCGCGTATGTAACACGGTCGATTGCATGTTGCTCGAGTCCCGCGTGACACCATTCTGTGGATACATGTTTTTACGTTTTCAAAGCATGTACCACGAAGTGCTACGTTACTACTACAGTAGTATGATATTCTACCGTGCCGCTATTATAATAGCGGGTTTGAAGAACGTGAATAATTGATGGAATTTCATGAACGAGTTTTTTTCAGGTGCACCCGCTATTACCCATGTAAGATTGATTCCCGCTTAAAAATACTTCGAAGTATAATAGCTGCGAACGCCTCATAAATATCAATAGTGGCTCGGCGGTGGCGTTAGCCACGGTGTTCGCTGTCCGGAGCTGCTGGTTTGATTGTCATGCCTTGTGGGACTCTGATCGGTGGATGCCTTTTAACACAATTCTAGAGTGGCGCTGGAACTAGTTGTGTGTCGAGGCGTAAAACAAAAACACTCTAAACATCTATTTCTTAAAATGAGTAGCGAGACTTGATATTCTCCAACACACGGCGAAGCATCCAGCCGTCGGATGGGGTGACGGTCATCGAGCTTCCAGCCTCCATGATGCACACAGGGAAGTCGGTTTTCGGCTTGTCCGTCTCCTCGTAGAAGTCGGGGAGACCGAAACCGTGGCCGATCTCGGGAGCGACGATCACAGTCTGGTCCTGGTCGAGAGTGGCCAGCATATTCTCAGCGTTCACGCGCTGTCCCCAGTCACCGCCGGCGCCGCCGTCCATGTTTTACGTGGGCCAGAGCGACATGTCGAACGGCGTACCCTCGCACGCGCTCGTGTCCGCACTCTTGGACTGGTCCTGGTGCTTGTAGCAGGCAGTCGGGCACCGCGGGACGCCATCGACGTCCTTTTCGCTAGTGTAGATCTTGCCGAGCGAGTCGTCGGTCCACTCGAAGAGCGAGGCATCGCGCGCCGCCCAGCCGACGATTTTCACGTCGATCTCGTTGTACGGCCAGCAGTCGTAGCCGATGAGCCACTGGTTCCACGCCTTGAACTGGCGGGTCAGCATGGCCTCGAACTTGGATGCATCGCTCTTGGAGAGCTTGTCCGTGCTGTCCCAGCGGACGCAGTAGTTGAGCGACCCCTTGTTCGTCACGAGCTGGTCGAAAATGAAGTTGTCGAAGGTCGACGTACTTGCTCATGCGCTCCGTCCAAATCCAGTCGATCGATTCAGGCGGGACGTAGGCGTTCGGGTTGCCCACGACACACTTGCTGCTCCCCGACGTGATGTCACCGAAGGTGGCGCCGCCGGTGGTGGAGTTCGCGGAAGGAGCCGCTGAAACGATCGAAGAGGCTCCGAGGCCGACGATGGCGATGGCTGCGAGAGCGCGGCGGGTTGAGGTCGACAAGTCGGAGGAAGACATCGCGTGGGCTGGTAGGAGCTGGTTGCTGGCGGAAAGCAAATTGGAAAATGGCAACACGCGCAGTGAACTACTGTAGGGCTTCAAGGGGGACTTCAGAGTACCTCGAACAGCGGGCATCGTATCGCTTCCTGCAAGATCCCATCAATTGTTTGATGTACATAGGGTGCTCATCCAAAGATGTAATGACACGCGATTTGCAAGAGCTCTGAATGACGAATCCCGCGACTGGCGACTTCACCACTGTAGCATACGGCAACACATCTGCAGTGAAGCCCCATATGTGAGCAGTTCCATGTCCACAGCTGCGCTTGACGTGCGGTGCCTTCTGTCCACGTGGTTGTGCCGGTACACTTTAGTTATCGGACGGGTTGTCATTGATCAATTGACAACTTGTCAATACAGTACACCGGTAAGCACGTTTGTCGTTATGGAACTTTGAATACATACTGCGTCTTCGCTTCCTGAACCTCAGATGTATATAGTTTGCTCGGTGTGCTTTGAACATGGTCGCTGGTACTGTATCAGCGACCATGTTCAAAGCACAGGTACACAGCGGTAACCACCCGGCAAGCACGAAGTTGTCACGGTGAACTGCACTCGGTCCACACGCAGGGAGTTCTCGGCGCGCGTCTGTTCTGGTGTCACGTACCACACATTGATTTCCGTAGCGGATCGAGTGTATTAAATAACACTCGTACTGTACTGCACGTACGTGCAAGCCCAACGAACAGCAACAAAGGCACCGCTGCCACAGGTACAACTGTGTACTGCCACTGCAGTCGCCACACCCTTCGTGCTCGTGAGTACAGGCAGTGCTTATTAGTGCAGTACTTAGTATGCAGCGCGGATTGTCGGCGTAACCGACGTACTTCTCACTGAGAAGTTCTCAGATGGCTCCGATTTGCTTTGAGCTATATTGTATGTGGCCCACACTATCAATCCTAATGTCGTGTGGGCCACTCTAGATTTGTGTTAAAAGGCATCCACCAATCACAGCGCGCCCAGTAGAGCCACACAAAGACCACACTCAAACCAGCAGCTCCAGCCAGCGAAAGACCATGGTCAACCCCGCCGCCGACGCCAAGAAGAAGTGCGTAGGCGTCGCGTCGCCTCTTCCCCCCCCCCTCCCCCCAGCCAACGTACTAACTCACTCACTCACTACGCAGCGAGGGCAACGAGGCCTTCAAGAAGCAGGACTACCCGACCGCCGTGGCCAAGTACACGGAGGCCGTGGAGATCGACGCCACCAACCACGTCTACTTCTCCAACCGCAGGTGCGTCCGTCCACTTGACAACGCAGTTGCAGGGGCTGATCACGCAATTGATTGGTCCCCCGGCTCTCTTCCATTCTCTCTCTCCCTCTCCCGTTAACACTTTTCCTCTTAACACTGACGTCACTGTTCTACGCTTTACCTCCGCAGTGCCGCGTACTCTGGCTGGGGCAAGTTCCAGGAGGCGGCGGACGATGCCGCCGAGTGCGTCCGCCTGAACCCGCAGTTCGTCAAGGGTACGTGGCGTTATCAGGCGATGACTCACTCGGAGCCACTAGTTATCAAGCCATTTCGTTTTAATCTTGTTGAAGACGTTGAAGCTGATTAAAATCTACGGTACGATGTACAGGCTACCACCGCCACGGTGTGGCGCTCAAGGGCCTGAAGAAGTACGACGAGGCTCTCGCCACGCTACGTGCTGGCCAGCGCGTGGACTTCAACAACGCCGACCTGAACCGCCTGGTGACGGAGATCGAGCCACTGCAGGCCCGCGCCGAGCAGGCCAAGCGCTCGGGCATGAGCTCCGCTGAGCTGCTGAAGGAGCGCGGCAACGACGCGTTCAAGAGCGCCGCCTTCGAGAAGGCCATTGAGCTCTACGGCGAGGCCATCGAGGCCTGCAGCGACAAGCCCGGCTCGGCTCTGGCTCTGTCGTGCTACAACAACCGCGCGGCTTGCAACCAGCAGCTCAGCAACTTCTCCGGTGTGATTCGCGACTGCACGCACGTGCTCGAGTACGACGAGAAGAACCAGAAGGCGCTTCTGCGTCGTGCGCTGGCCTACGAGGGGCTGGAGCGCTACCGTCTGGCCCTGCAGGACATTCGCGCTCTGCTCGCCATCAACCCCTCGATTGAGGTACGTTTGCTTTACGACTTGCGTTGTGCCGAGTCTCCTTGTACTCACTTGAGACTCCTTTACTTTGTTAGATTGCCAACAAGGCCCAGCACCGTCTCAGCAACTACGTTCGCCAGCTGAAGCAGAACAACTAATTGGATTGAGATCTGAGCAATCATTGCGCGGAGTGGTTCCAGTTTCGTGAAAATTATGGATAAGCTGGCAAAGCTGAGTGTGGTAGATGGTTGATTCAACTAAGCCGGAACGCCGACGGAGCACAAGACCAGTAGAGGAAGACCTGTTGCCCGACCACGGAAAGGTGAGAGCATGTGATGGATAACAGGCAGACCGTTGGATTTCTTTCGTATTCGTAGGTGTTGCTTGTGCGTTTTTGCTGATGACTGAAAACTATTTTTCTACGACGCATTTTTCTTCCGCCTCCGAGTGATGTACGGAAGCTTGGTTGCATTCGTTGGGCTTGATGCTGGCGAGATCATGAAAGATGACGAGTTTCTCGTTGGCCTGATTGGATCCTCGTATTCGTGCAGTGGCTGGTGCACTGGTGTGATTTCCAGCATTTTTCGGCTTGACTTGAGCGGCAAGAAAGTTGAATCTTGTCTCCATGGCTGCTCAACGAGCGGCGGAGGTGGATGTTCGCGTGACATATTTAAATCTGGGGCGAAAAAGGATTCGAATGTACGAGTTGGCGGTGACATGGCGTCTAGCTCGTCAAACTGGCCGAGACTGGACTTGAGCGTCAGAAGACTGGTGGTACTGCTGCTATTACTGCTATATGCGCTGTTGCTGTTGCTGTTGCCGCGTTGCCAGGACGGGAATCCTTTCCATTCGCCGCTGAATTTACGAGACGATGGTGAAAACGACACAGCATGCTGTGGAGCTCGAAGCATTGACGAGGCCAAGAGAGTCTCTTCGCCGTCGACGTGATCAGTCTGCGTGTGTCGGCTTTTGGGCGAGGTCTTCTTCTTCTTGTTCACAGCCACTCGCAGCAGGGTCAAGTACCGCTGCCACTCCAGATCGTCTCCTGTATCGACTCCTTCATCCCGCAAGCTGCCTCCACGTCGACCACTGGTCTGTGTGACCGACTCCGCCACTTCTTTGGTGTCTCGATGCCGGAGTTGTAGCTCGAGCTCCTCGACTCTGCGACGAGCTCGTTGCTGCTCGACGTCATTTTCGCTGCTGCGGCTGCTGGTTTGCGTCTCCGACTCGTTGGATGGTTTTATCTCCTTCCGACTCTGCAAGTCCAACTCGAGTGTCTCGAGGCGCTGCTGGAGACGTTGCTGCTCTTCTCTCCTCATGGTCTCGATGGCATTCTCGTCGCGTCGGGCGCTGGTCTGCGTTTGTGACTGTACTGGCAGTTTTGTCTCTTTGAGCAGCCGAAGCTGCTGCAGCTCGGTCTTCAGCTCGGTAAGTTCTTGTTGCAGGCGCTGCCGCTCTTGCTTCAAACCTTCTATCTGCTGGTTCTCCTCAGCTCGCTGCTCTTCCCGTCGGCGTTCTTCTGCTCTTTGTTGTTCTCGATGAAGCTCCTCCTGCCGTCGTTTTGCTGCTTCTATCATAACCAAGAACCGCTTTCGCCGCTGATACGCTCGAATCCGAAGCTGAATCCGGCGCACCGCGTCTTCGCGTCGTTGCTGCTCCTTCCGCTTCTCATCGTCTCGCCGCTGCATTTCTGCTTGGATCACAGCCATCAAGCGCCTCCGTCGCTGGTGTGATCTCGTCTTCCGTTGCAGTCGACGGACCGCCTGCTGGACTTGTTGTTGGACCTTTTCGATGAGCTCCCGCGCTTGCGGATGGCTGCGAAGCGGGTGTTGAGCGTACAGCCGCGCTGAAGGTGCGTGGAAGTACCAGAGCGTTTTGCCGTATTCGAACGCCTGCCACTGACCCCCTCCCATGATGTTTGTGTGTAGCTGCTGAAGCGGGCCGCTCACGTACGCAACGAGGTAGTGCTCGCGTTCGAAGTCTAATTGCTGGACGAGGAATAGTTGTTTGCGGCGAATTTCGATGGACAGAGCTGCCTCCTGGGCTGCAAGTCGACCGAGCTGCGCGATCTGCGCGTCTTGGACGTCTTTCCGTCGCGCGAACGGCACAATCTTGGCGGATGCCTGCGCCAAGTTGTGTCGCCGAAAAGTGAGCTCATAGGGGGTGGCCAGCGAGGCGCGTGAAGTGACACACCACAGTCGGCGATACACGTCAGCCCCAGTGGAGCTCGAGTCGAGCACGATACGTTCCCCGTTAATTTCCAGTAGCGTGTTCTCCGCCTGGACCGGAGCCATTTGTTGCAAGGCTGCCAGGACGTCCTCGTTCACTGATGTCAAAGTGGGCATTTTGCCGAGAACAACCACCTCGAATGGACCGGTGATAGCCTCCAAAGGCGCTAGAATGGCTGGGGAGGGGGCTGAGTAGCTCCCAAAATGCAGCAGAGCTGTAGTTGCCTTCCTGACCTCGCCTGTCTTCGATACGGATTGGCCATCATTGAACAGTGTGACGGGACTTTGAGGATCGTTCGGGTCTTTGGTTTTACCTCGGAGCTCGAGTTGCAGGCCGTAGAATGACGAGACAAGGTCGTTATCTAGCGGCGGAGACTTTGGGAGCGGCGGCCAGCTATGGATGAGTCGCACGTGGTATATGGCATCGGCTTCGACGTCGACATCAACAGCCTTGGAACCCGCCTCTCCTGCATTTCCACTCATGAAGTGCTGGTACGACAATATGTGGGTATTGCTGGCTTCGAGTAAAGCGTTCTTGGCATTTGCTAACCCGCCGAGAATACCCAAGCAAAAATTAGTTGGCCAACACTATTCACGCGACTGACAAGCAAGCAACAAGGCCATCAATGTTTGATTTTAATCATCGACAAGTATCGGCCTTCTAGCTGTCGATGAGTGTCTGTGCGAACTCAATCACCAGTGACGTACGAGTTCGCGGCGCGGTCGGTGAAGCTTTGCCTTGGCCCAGTATGAGGGACACGGGTGATGGTGGAGACTTCGGTGTCGCTTTACCTTGGCCGGCCAATGCTAGCTCATCCGACCCCGTGCGTCAGTTGCCATAGGACTTTTTGATGGCGCACCGAAAGAAATGGCCGAGCTCTTGCGACGCACGTTGCCGTCTTCATCGACATAGGTCTGCGACCTTGGAGATGGCGCGCGAGCAGTGTTCTGACTCGCGGTTTCCACGGCTGGATCTAGTTCCGAGGCGTCGTGCCAGAGCTGTAGCCGCTCCTGGTGGCGGGTGTTTTGTTCCACGAGCATGCTGTGCTTTCTTTCGCGAAGCTCGAGTTGGAACTGCGTACGACGTCGCATGCGCTCTTCGCAAGAAACGGGTTTGTCCATTTCCGATTCCGACATGGAGCGCATGGTGACGGGTGCTAAGCGCACACTTGAGAGCTCGACCTCTGCTGAACTTTGTGGCTTGTCATCGTCTACCTCGGTTGAGAGGTACTCCGCTTTCCCGACGGTAGCCCCTCGCATGGTCATGCACCCCGTGACGGTGCTGGAGCGGCGAATAACTCCGTACTCATCGATGAAGTCAACCATTGTTTCCAGTGGGGTCGTTGAACCGGGTCGTTCCGATAGCGAGCGCTGCAGCCGCTCCATCTTGCGCTTTAAAGGGCTTCAAATAGCGTTGAAGACGTCGAGTTTTGAGTAGTGAAGGCGGTGAGTCGCTCGATCCAGAACGAGACGCCCCACTCATTCGCAGCGGCTGAGAACACGGGGAAAGAGGACGTCGTCAGCGCCGACATTTTAGCCAAGGCTGAGAAAACGGAGCAAAATTTCACGAAGTCAAGATTTTCTCGAGACAATGGATGAAGATGCAAACTATTTATCAAAATCAACGAACTCATGGAAGTATACACCCGGCGTCTACTTAGCAGAATTCATGAAGTTCGTCAAGCGTAGTGGGAGCTGGTGGCGCTGGAGTTGCAGGAGCGGGGACAAAACCTTCCTGGGTTGCTTGAGGGACTTCGGCGGGGACAGAAATTCGTCGACGGAGGTTCCCCTCGTTGTCAATGTAAGTGTTCGATCGTGACGGTGACACCGCCGAGTTGTTCTCCGTCAAGTCCACGAGGTCACTACACTCGAGTACCTCTTGCAGGTGCTGCTGGTGCTGACGTGCCACCCGCTCGGCCGCTCGCAGATTGACGTCCTCCAGCCACTTTTCCTTGTTAAACTTGGCCTGATACTTGAGTGAGGCGTTGGCCGAACGCTTGTGGTCGGCGTCTTCGCCCAGTTGCATTGTGGCTCGGCGACTATTTCGCTTCTCGAGGGTGCGCGCTTTAATTGACGTGTGCGCTTGCTCGTCCACAGTTAGATCCAGCGCGTTCTTGATCCACGCACCTCGCTGGATCATCCGGCGAGTCACGCAACTCGATCGACGCAGAACGCCATCTTTGTCCAGATACTCGGCCTTCCAGTCCAATTCCCGCGAGAGGTTTGGTTGAGATGCCGACGTCACGAACGGTGACTTGAGCTGCGAATACGGCGACATTGTTCGACGCTTCAAAGAGGACGGAGCTCGACAAATGCAGGAATACCGCCTTTGCCTAGTCAGCGCGCCCTCAACAAGCAATTGAAGTAGTTAGTTGTCTATCAATAGTCTCAAGTCTTGGTGATCTTATGCCACAGAACATAAATCGTGAACACACTTTGGTTCTGATGCAACGGCTTGGACGAAAGTCGCAAGTGCGAAGACTGTCAGGACGCTTCCTTCGTGGTCGGAGAAGATATTTCCCTAAACTTTTATCATAACTTCAAAAGTTATTACCAATCACAGATTCAATAGCGAAAAAAAACGATCTACATCTCTTCATGATATACACCAAGTAAAATAATAATTAATTGTATTTAAAATAATCTTTTTATTTACCAATAAGAAATAGTTAAACATTTCATCCAATCCAAATTCCTCAAATCACCGCAGCCCCTCTCCATTGGTCCAAATCCCCCTTTCTTTCCAGATTTCCTTTTCCAATAATTCCCTCCACACAATTCGAAAAAAA
>JAIKVD010001588.1:0-10224 GCA_024679075.1 Phytophthora uliginosa | reverse complement strand
CTTTACTCTTCCGTGGCCTTCTGCGCCAGCAGCGTCTTGATGTCCTCCTCGAACGACAGCGGACGGTCCTTCGGAGCGAAGCGCTTGTACGGCTGCCCGTTGCGGTCCACTAGGAACTTGGTGAAGTTCCACTTCA
This sequence comes from Phytophthora uliginosa, assembly GCA_024679075.1. Lineage (NCBI taxonomy): Eukaryota > Oomycota > Peronosporomycetes > Peronosporales > Peronosporaceae > Phytophthora > Phytophthora uliginosa. The sequence continues at coordinate 10,088 of JAIKVD010001588.1, read as the reverse complement.
CGAAGTCGCCGAACGAGCCGGGCAGCTTCGTCTTCAAGTACGTGAACACCGGACGAGCCGTCGCGCCGTTCACGTCGTGCTTCTCGAAGAACGGGAACGTCACGTCGTACTGCTTGACGAACTCCATGATCTCCTCGTGGGTGCCCGGCTCCTGGCCCGCGAACTGGTTGCACGGGAACGCCAGCACCTCCAGCCCCTCGTCCTTGTACTTGGCGTAGAGCTGCTGCAGCTCCGGGTAGTTCGTGGGCGTCAGGCCGCACTTGCTCGACACGTTGACGGCCAGCACCACCTTGCCCTTGTACTTGGCCATGGCCACCTCGTTGCCGGCCATGTCGAAGTCCTTGAGCTCGTAGAACGACTTGATCTTGGCCGTGTCCGCCACGTTGAACACCTCGCGGTACTGCGCGCCGGCGTTGATGAACGAGTTGAGCCACTCCTCCTGCTTCTCCTTGCTCTCGGCCGCGAACACCTCCGTCGCCTTGGGGTTGGCCAGCTTGATGCCGTGTCATTGGCCACATCCAATTCATTGCGTGGGCTGAAGGCCACGTCCGAGTCAAAGACGTACACAGTCTTGCTCCTATCATTTGCCACCACGTAGCACAGCTGCTGGCCGCCTAGAAACTTGGCCAGAAGTCCCTCCTTTTTACGGTGCAAGGTGCCAGCCTGTATCGCTCCTTCCTTGACGCTCCAGCTTCGTCGTCTGCAAGTCCCTTGCCAACTCCGATGAATTCCGAGCTTTTACTCTCAAAATCGAAGTTTTGGAGCAATTTCGACTCCGTTTTAGGCGTTAAAAAGCCGCTCTGCACCAGCCCATCGGCCACTTTTACAGCTTTTGGCTCGTGCGCTAATTTCTGGTTGATGACACGCAGCAGAGCGGCGCCGGAGACTTTGGGGAAGGCGGAGGAGGCGTCTGAGGCCGTGAAGAGCTGCTTCTTGACCTCCAGAGTCAGCAGATGGCGCTGCACAAGAGCCACGTCACCTTGCAACTCGGTGGGAAGCGCCTGGAAGTGACGCCACAGGTCGAACACTCGCCCTTGAAGGGCCCTTGGACATTGGTGATTGGGTTTGTCTTCTCTTAATTTCGTATTGAAGTGCGCTATTTTCGGAGATGGCTACATATCACCTGTTTCCCCGGAATGGGCTCTCACTAGTGGTATTTCAACTTGTGATGTTCGTCTGTCGAGAGCCTCTTGCTTCTAGATGATTGCAGGTTGCCACGCGTGAGACCATAAATCGACGTTTGTGATGTCGTGGCTGCCGGGTCTGAAGAAATAGTCGGCGTGCGAGACTAACGACGTGCTGGTGAATGAATGAAGTGGGTTCACTCCGTTGCAGTGACAATTGTTGGTTCGGAAAACACGGGAGCTCTCGTATTGTACTGGGAGACTTTGTCGCTGGAACGTTTTACCTCGTTTCCATGTTTTGACGGACTGGCAAGAGCTTGATTCCCGTGACCAGACAGATGGCACAGCCGCCAACGACTGGCATCGAGCGGGTCACGGAAGGATAGAAGCACGGTTGTCGCTTTAACTACGGCCTTCGTTGGTGAGTTATGAGTTGTCTTGCTGTGCTCGGCGAGGTTTGCATGCATGGTCTCTCCTCTCACACACCAATTTGATCTGTCTTGCAAACGCGACCCAATTCGACTGCGATGACCACCTTACTGCAACATGGTGCTGGCTTTTCGATCATGCCAGGGAAACCCAAAAAGAAAATGTGCCAAACGTACAAAGGTGGGGAGACTACCAAACTTCTCTTACACATCTTACGAATACTCTGACGCTTTTGTTGAAGTGATCGTTGTTGGGGATAGTGACGTCGGCAAGTCAAGTTTACTACGACGGATGACCAATTTCGAACCTCTATCGACCACCGACAGCGCGCCAAGAGACTACCACTCCAAGATGGCTATTGTGGAGGGTGCTTCTGCCCCGGTGAAAGTGCAGCTATGGGATACTGCAGGCCAAGAGAAATTTGGAGCAGCTCGACTGCCGAGTTCCTACTACCGCCACGCGAACGCTGCAATTGTAGTCTACGATGTGACTAACCGACTCAGCTTCGCGGCGGTGCTGCGGTGGGTGATGCAGATTCAGACTTACCGAAGCACAGCAGTCGCAGACTCGCTGTTTTCGATTGTCCTGGTGGGAAACAAGACCGACGCAGCGAAGGGATTTCGACAAGTGGGTGAAGCGGAAGGCCGCCAAGTCTCTCGGATTATCGGAGCTTCTAGCTTTTTCGAGTGTTCGTCACGGGATGGTACAAATACCCAGGAGTGCTTCAACGTTGTCGCTGCCTTGTTAGTGAAAGGACCCGCGTGGTCTCTTTCAAGCGAGCCGCTACCTTGCACGAGTTTGGTCACAACAGACCTCGACCAACGACCAAATTCCGCGGCGAAGACACGCAGGGATGCAGCTCCCCTCGGCGTTGCCACTCCAACACTGAGTACTACTGCACCTATCGCCGCCCGCAGCCCGACCATGAGGCTTCTATCCGCCAAGTCGGGCCCACCCGTGATGGGAACGTCGTTCCTCGGAACACTTGCAGTATTGATGTCCATGCCGATGGTTCTCCTGTGGCTCGACGATGACGCTGTGCTTCGCATGGCTGAAGCACTCTGGATCCAGTAACCGAGACCCACACTTGCTTGTTCATGAGTGATTAAAATCCAAAGCAGACCATCGTAGTATTTGCTTACGATACGAGCAAAATGCTGCTCAATTCACGCCAAAGAATAATAAACTGAGAAAAAAAGTGCTGGCTGCAGCACTGCAGCCGCCAAAAAGTAGCGTCCGTCGACACGATGTCGATCTTGTGTCTGCTTGTACATGGGCGAACCTGCAGTCGGTTCCTCCGCTTAGGCCACGATCTTGGGGCCGATCACGGGCACGTAGCTGAGCACCGAGTAGGTCACGCCCTTGACGGTGCCGTAGGTCGACGACGAGGCGTGCACCACCTGCGTCTTCGTGTAGTCGGCCACGCTGGCCACCGTGTTGTAGACGGCCGAGGAGGCAGACGACACCTTCTCAGTAGTGAAGTCCTTGGCCTTGATGGCCACGTCCACCGCCGCGTCCTTCTTCTTGAGCGCGTACTGCTGGCCCGAGTACAGCGTGGTGAGCACCGCGGAGATGCCGGCGTCCACCTTGTTGTCCAGGGTGTTGAGGCCCGGGCCCACCCAGGCCTCGTCGATGTCGAAGAGCGTCTTGCCGCTCACCTTGGTGAGCACCGTGTTGGCCGTGCTCTCGCCGAAGCGCGCGAACGGGGCCACGACGCGGAAGCTCGTGGTGTAGTTGTACACGTTCTTGGTGGTGTCGTAGTAGTAGGACGCGCGCATGAACCACGGGCGGTGCGTGTCCACGACGGCCACCGCCGTGTCGCTGGGCTCCCAGTTCACGCGGAAGAAGAGCAGCACCGTGCTGGGCGCCGTCTTGGAGCCAAACGTGAACGTCATCTTGCGTTCGAGGTTGCTCTTGAGGAAGTCAGTGAACGACTGCGTCGTGTCCACGAGCGCCTTCTTGCGCTTCTCCTGCAGCACTTCGATGGTGAGCGTGGCGTCGGCCGGCGCGCGCTTGACGCTGAGCTTCACGTGCTCGTCGATGGCGGCGTCGTGCTTGCGGAACTTGGTCGTGTACTCGGCCTTGCCCACGACGAAGCGCAAGGCGAGCAGCTTCTCGGCCTGCTCCTGCTCCGCGAACGAGGCCTCGATGCGGTGCACCTTGATCTTGAGCGTGCCGGACGTGGGCATTATGGCTGGTGTGTTGGTGAAGAGATGAGTGTTTGCGGTTCGTTCGGCCTGCGACGAAGACGGCGAATTCAGAAATGAGACTGCTTCCGAATCGAGAGAAGTCAGTGTGGATACCAGCCAGGCTGCACCGTGATGCACGCTCGCTGTATCGGACACTCGGGTGTCACCGAAAGGCATGCGGTGATCGATGGATACATGTTGTTGAAGGTTCAGAGCGGAGCTACGTTATGTTTTACTGAACGTGTTGGATTTTGAAGGGTTTTCTGATGTTTAGTTACCTGTATATTTCGATGCGATCGTGTATCTTTGAAAGGCATTGCATTGTCTCACCGCGCGAGGTGTCCACTGACGTGGTCTCACTTGCTGCCAGCAAGTTGCTGGTGGTGGGAGCGCGAGCATGACGCGCCGCGCGGCTGCGTGGGCACCTCGATGAGTGCAACCCCGACAGAATCACGTTCGAAGATTACGGCGGATAAAACGTGCATCGCCACTTCAACTTCCGACCTGGACGTAAATGACTTGACACATGGACCTGTCGACGCGAAGGAGGGGAATGGCGCGCGCGATAAATTGACATAGGTGGAAATGGACCGGCAGGCTCTGCGATGGACAGTATTGGACGGAAGTCGCGGATCTCTGGGGTGTTATCGTGCCATGTTACTCAAAAGTAGTTCACATGAGCACTTTTAGCAGAGCTATACGGATTGCACACCATTGCGTTCAACGTGGATCATGTCGTTACGTGGTACATATCATCGCTAGTTTTCAACTGCGCACACTTACGATGGTGAGTCACCACGGCAGCTACATCACCCCAGTGCATTCACCAACCACTACCCCTGCAGTCAGTTCCTCCGCTTAAGCCACGATCTTGGGGCCGATCACGGGCACGTAGCTGAGCACCGAGTCGGTCACGCCCTTGACGGTGCCGTAGGTCGACGACGAGGCGTGCACCACCTGCGTCTTCGTGTAGTCGGCCACGCTGGCCACCGTGTTGTAGACGGCCGAGGAGGCAGACGACACCTTCTCGGTAGTGAAGTCCTTGGCCTTAGTTCGTACAAGCAGTAGCTACAACCCACTCGGGCACACACGTGCGTTTTCTTGCCAATGGAGCGAAGTCCAGGAGGATTGCAGTCACAAATGGTATCCGCCAAGGCTGTCCTCTGGCACCTTTACTTTTTGTTCTCGCATTGGATCCGCTGTATCGCAAGCTGGATGGATTTCTAGGAAGCCGAGGTGTTCTTATACAGTCTGCTGCAGGAAAATTCGAGCTGAGAGTATCCGGGTACGCGGATGACACCGCGGCATTCGTACGGGACCCGGCCGACATACCGAGAGTGATGCAGGATCTCAATACATTTGGCAAAGCATCTGGATTGACCATCAATGCCGATAAGACAATGGTAATAGCCTTACACCCGAGTGGACCGAATCCTGACATTAAGCTGCCTAAAGAACTAAAGTACCAGAACGCATCTGACGCTTGCAGATACTTGGGCAGGAAGGTTGGTAGCAACATCCCACCGGACACATCGTGGAAAGCTGCGATTAAGAAACTACAAGTGCGATTGAGAATTGCAAGCCAGAAGGTGATGACGGTAGATCAGCGTTGCAGCATCGCCAGAGCGATCATAGTACCGAATTTAATGTACGTGGCTCGGCATGAGTGGCCTACTACAGCTCAGATCAACACATTGGACACCATGATCCGAAACTACGTCTGGCACGCAAACTTCACGACAGACATACACGGACAGAGAGGGTGGCTGGATGCAGACATTGCGGCAATGGAGAGATCGTAAGGAGGACCAGCGATACCAGACATACGCGCTGAATTGTATGCACTAGCTGTGGCAACGGTGGGTTCATGGGCAGAGTCGGGCACCCGAACAATGCACATTAGGAGATATTCTTTTTCACCATCCGAAACCTGGGCTGGCGCCGAGAGTTTATATAACACCAGAATACGTGACCGCGGCAGCAGAAGGTTTTTCTCGGAGGAGAACCTTGTGGGCTACGGGGAAGAAATCGATCGCAGAAGCTGGGACACCGAAACCAACAGACGACGTCCTCAGAGGACAGTTCGTTCAACACGCGTTCACGATGGACGGTGTCAGAATGGACTGGAAAGGAAATATACTGAAAGTGGACTGCCTAGAGCTACTCAACAAGATGACAGGGATCCGCACGATGAAAAAAGATAGCAACAGGATGGATCTGCAACTGGAGTGGCTGCCTTACGCGGAATGTGACTCGCTGCAAATTTACACGAAGACAGGGGCCCGGATGTCCCTAGCAACGGCTACGGGGCAGCGACGAACTGGCACACTGTTGAAGGATATGGTGCTGTGGCAGAGAATAGCCAAAGGGAGAGTAGATTTCAGCTTCGAGGCCAACAATGAGATTATAACGGAACGGAGGCTGCAAGAAGGACAGGAATTCGTGCGGATACTATTACTTGATTTTCTGGAGATAGCAACGCGCAGGACCTACGCACAGGAGGTGAGGTTCACAGCTTTTCCGGTCGAGCACCCGGTGATCGCGGAGGTAAGGATCAGGGACGATGTACATGTCGATTTGCACGCGGACATTGCTGGACCACCAACCACGCACCGGATCAAAAGCCAGGGAGAGCTGACACGGAAATTAACACAGTACATGGAACCGGAAGTAATTGTCCACGAAGTACACCCACACCAAGCACTAAGCCGGTTGGTCTGCCTATGGGCTGGGCGGCGACGATGGGCACAAACTCGGAGGACGTACAAGAGACGCGTAGCTGCGGCCACCATCACGAGAGGGAAGACTAAGACCGAATAGCGAGCAAGTAACTGGAGAGAGCAAAGCACAGATGCTGCGTGTGGGCTGGACGAAATGCAGTGGAGACAAATACGAAGAGTGGTCGGATTGGGGCCCTGGGGCGAACAGTTCATACATCGCCTAAAACTACAAGCCTTTTCGATATACGATGTAAAACACGACAAGCCTGGCTGTCCTGCGTACACAAACACGATGTCACGCTGCACCATGTATTCTCGGATTGTGGGGCAGCGCAGCGCTTGAGGCGGCAGATGCTGCAACCATGGCGACGATTGGGGCTGCAGGAATCAGGAATTGAGACAGCGATATTCAGATTGCGCCTACATGACATCCCGCACAGGATTTGGAGTGTAGCAGACGAGATCAGGACTACGTCAAAGGACCCAAACACGCAACTGGCAACGGCAGTGAAGGAATTAACAGAAGGATGCTGGCGTATAGCAGCGGCTGTTTATCTCCAAGCTGTGTGGGGGTGGAGGGTTAATCACTATGACGTGCTCAACGATGTCACGCCAGGTTACCACACCAGTGCTTTCGCCCAAAAATTGAGATCCGGGTACAGCACGGTGCAATTGCACATGCAGGGGCATAACACCGGGGAAATAGGCGAGGAATCCTGAGACGGGCGTTAGCACACAGCAATGGCTCACACATCAGACACATCCCGGTGACTCAAATGGGAACGTACGTCATTTTCTTCGGAGGAAGGGTACAAGGCAAAACGGGAGATGCCGGATGCGGGGCGGTAGTGGTGAGGATAGGAAACACGTCGGCAGACTCCGAGACATGTTGGCTAAGCCACATGTCGTACGCTGGTTCGCGGATGACGCTGCACGCCGCAGTCACTCAAGGATTGCTCAATGGACTACGGGAATGTGCGAAGAAGAGGTACTGGCCACTGCCACCCTGCACCTACCATACAGCATACGCTAGGCTATCTCGTGGGGACAACGCGTTGGTGATAATGCAACATCGGAGGAGAACGCCGCCGCAGGCAAGTCATTTGAAAGCGACACACTGGCAGTGTAGACGACTGATGAAGACCACGGTAATAAGAAAATGGACACATCAGACTCGTGGGACCAACAGTATGGTTGGCACACTGGCCAATATGGCAATTGACAACCCCACAAGCAGACAAATGGAGGCTGATGGGCACCCAAGTTTCAGGCAGCACTGGGACAAGGTACTGCAGCACAAGGACACTGACCTTGCGCAGTTGAAGGACACAATGGAGGACACAACACAAGCGGTGAAGTGGCCGACTGCCCTGTAGGGACGCCGGCAAGTAGCAGGGAAGTGGAAGCTTGGACTGCAGAAGAAAAGCTAACCATCGGCACATGGACGGTAGTTAGAACGGACATAGGACGTCGTTAGCACAGCTAAGTGACATCAATGTACCTCACTGAAAAACGAAAACGAGCACTAATTTTCGGCATGTCTGCCGACTATTGCAGTCCTGAAGCGCTCTATCAGGAGTCTCTTACGATGTGCAGTACGGGTTCTTGGCGCTGAGCGTGGCGGTGAGTCGGGCGTCACCAGCGGCGGCGTGGGGGTCAAGGGTCAAGGCTTGACCCTCACACCGCCGCTTGACTCAAGCGACAATTCACTCGCCGAATTTGGTTGCGCTCTTTCGCGAAGTGAAAATAAAAATAAGTGATTATGATACCCCTTAAAAGACACCGGTTATTTGCTCTCCAAATGCCATGTCATTTGCTACGAAATCGCATGTCATTTTGCGGGCAAATAAAGCCGCAGTTTTGAATTCTGACCTATTCATGAAATGGTTGGTCTGGATACATCTTTTTTAGCAGTCGGTTGTCAAAAGTTTAAGTTTGACTCGAAATTTGGGTTCATGTTGTTGAAGCTATCAGGATGTGTAGCCCACACCACTCTGTATGCTTCGAATACAAGCCCCAGGTCCGGCCCAGCGCCATTTGACAACTTGCACTTGTGTCAATGACGCGGATGGACGAGAAGCTCGGCCGGGCGCTGGCCCGTCGCCGCCATGTAGGAACTCTGCGCACGCTGCAGGTGCCAGACGAGGGCGCGGCCGCTGCTGTGGACTTCTACTCCAACGACTACCTGGGCTTTGCGCGCTCGCAGCCACTGCAGCAGCTCGTGAAGACGCGGCAGGCGGAGCTGCAGAGTCAGCACACGCACATGCTGGGCGCCACGGGCTCGCGCCTCATTTCAGGCAACTCGCGGCTGTTCATGGAGGTGGAGAAGGATCTCGCCCCGTTCTACAACAGGTAGGTTAACTCGTAGTGACATGGTGGGCTGACTGAGCTGAGAGACTCACTCTTCAGTTGATGCTGCGACTGCAGTGACGCAGCGCTACTATTCAACTCGGGCTACGCGGCAAATATGGGCGTCATGTCCTGCTTGCCACAGTCGGAGGACGTGATCCTGTACGACGAGCTGGTGCACAACTCGTGCCACGAAGGCATTCGGCTGAGTCGCGCGTACGCCAACGGTCGTGCTTTGGCATTCCGCCACAACGACCTCGACGACCTCGAGCACAAGCTCCGACAGTATCTGTCACCGTCATCTGAACACGATGCGAGCAAGACTTGTGTGTACGTGGTGGTGGAGTCGCTCTACTCGATGGACGGTGACTTCGCTCCGCTGGAGGCCATGGCTGCGCTCTGTGAGCGGGTGGGTGCGTTCTTGATTGTCGATGAAGCGCACAGCACTGGAGTGTACGGACCTCAAGGCTCCGGTGTCGTGCGTGAGCTCGGCCTGGAGATAAAGTACAAGAACGCGCTTGCGTGCCGCGTGCACACTTTCGGCAAGGCGATGGGGTGTCACGGCGCGGTCGTGTGCGGCTCTCAAGTGCTGATCGACTACCTGGTCAACTACGCGCGGTCCTTCATTTACACCACAGCGTTTCCGTTCGACCAGCTTGTGTCTGTCGCCTGCGTGCATGAATTTAGCGCCAGTCCCGCTGCCGACACGCTGCGCGACCACGTGATCAAGCTCGTGCAATACTTCAAGGAGAAAGTGAACAGCAACCCGAGCATCCCGCGCGACGCGCTGCTGGCCAGCGACTCGCCTATCCAGGGTGTCGTGTTCGAAGGCAACCACCGCGTGCTGATGGCGTCCCAGCAGATGAACTCCATGGGTATCCGCGTGATCCCCATCCGCTCCCCGACGGTGCCGAAGGGTGCAGAGCGCTTCCGCATCGTCATTCACGCCGACAACACGCGCGACGAAGTAGACCTGCTGGTGGACGCTCTGGCTGCCATGTTCGACGCTCGTCGGGACTCGAAACTATAGAAGACCTCAAGTTGTACAGGGTTAGAAGGTTTATGAGACGTGTATTTTGCTGAATAAGACTCGACAATGAGTCATCAAAATGCGTCTTACACTGCATTGTCGACACGCGCGGTGCTGGCACCTGCTCGCAGCGTGACGGACGCGTCGTCTTGCACCGCGGCTTTGGCCATCGCTCGCTGCAGCAAGCGCGCGCATCCAATGTTGCCGCTCTGCTCTGCAATGAACAGCGGAGTGTGGTGGTCCACGT
>JAIKVD010001587.1:0-10225 GCA_024679075.1 Phytophthora uliginosa | reverse complement strand
GTTGTGAACGCGTTTTGCTGTCGCGCCTGGAGATTGGGCGAATGATGGGTGCGACAGTTAGATTCGGGACGGGACGGAGAATGTTGGACAATTCGGGAAGTCGGTTTGGAGCCCCGCGATTCGAGTTAGTAGTACGCCCTGGACGGCTGCGTTCGCGAGTGTGTCTGCTCATGGTCTGACACTTCGAAGAAGAATTTCTCAGTGAGAGTCCGTTACCAGAGGTCCGGCAAGGCCGGGGACGTACCCACGCATGCTGACTCGGGTGTGCCTGACGAAGCGACGCCGCGTGGCAAGACGCCCCCCAAGGACACCGACGTTCCCGACGCGGAAGCTAAACAGGACGAGCCTGCTGACGACGCGAAGATTCGACCGCTCAAAGATCCGGCTGCAGCTGCGGCTGCCTTCGCGTCTGTGGGCCAGCAGCTGGTGACGCAACAGATACTACCGCAGGCCACATCTTCCAAGGCGAACTCAACCTTGCGAATTCGGACTCTGCTGCTGCTGCTGCCGCGAACCCTTCGCTGCCTGGCCAAGTTCCGCCTGCGCGATTCGGAGTGCGACAGGATGCCTCGAGTTTCATTGTGGGTGTTCCGGCTAATGGCACGGACTACCTCACCGACCACTTCCTGCGTGATGGTTACGGTGGGTTGGAAGCGCTGGCGTTCGTGGAGACCCTTTCGGATGAAGACATCCGTGACCTCTCCGAAGTTATTAATCTGGATGGGAACATTCGCCACGAGGTCCTGCTGCCCAAGCCCGCCGTCTCCTCCGCCACAGTATCGGAATTCCGGGACCTCCTGGAGAGTGTCGGAGCGAACCGCGAGCTGGCTTCGTTGCTCCAGCACTATTCAAGATGTCTACATTGTTGAAGCGGACTCTCGTCCAACTTCGAGAGGCTAGGTGTCCGCTCAGCTCGAGTGGTTCCCGTGACGGCTCGAGAAGCTTACGGAGATTCACGACTGGTTTCGCTCTCCTGAATCAACATTGGGAAGAGGCGTTCCGGATCGCGAAGCACCAGCTCGACCAGGAAACCGCGGACCACGCTCGAGATTTCAAGCGTGCTGCGCAAAATCACGAGCATGAAGAAGAAGATCTCTGGTCGCAGCTCGAGGCGATCACGCGGGAGCGCGACGACGTGTTTTCGTATGCGCGTTCGTTGAAGAACCAGCTGAAGGCGGGCTCTATGAATGTCCCCCGAGTGATGAAGTTTCTGTACCAGCACCAGACTCGGGTGGTCGGCAACTGGCCTCGCCTGAAAGCACTCCTGGAGCATCTCAAGGACCACAAGACTCCTCCGAATGACTGGACCACCCAGATAATGGTGAACGCCATCGACGATTATGCGGCACAGCCTGGTCCCTTCGCCACTCTGGATGAGGAAGACCCGGATGAGGAACAGAAGGAGGATAGCGGCCTCGGTCCGGCAAGCGGTTCCAAGAACGCGCCCCTCGACTTCACTCAAAATCCCACTCCTCCGTCTACGCCCCGGCCTCCACCATCCAAGCAGGGCAAGTCTTCGTCGGCGAGTTCTCGAAAAGTGCAATTGCGCCCGGACTCGTACACTCCGAGTGACAAGGACGCCCTGGATCCACGGACGCCACTCGCACGGACGGTCGAGGATGCTCGCGCATCCCTTGCTGATCATGCGGTGGTCTGGGACAAGCAGCGCACGGACCTTCAATTGGTCATGCGTTCCGGATTGGACTACCTGGATGCCTTCGAGCTTATGAGTGGTGATCACGTAGTGCACACTCGGCTCCCAGTTCGGGAACTCACGATGATGCTTGCTCGGATGATGTACTGGGGCAAGCTGAACCAGACTCCGTGGACCAAGTACGTCCCAAGCTGGTGCGACAAGAAGGCCAAGTCGTATCTCGAAAAGCTGGGTGACGCCCCGGCTCGTTGGCCGGCACTCAAAAAATTGCGGTTGGATGACTCGGCGGAGGTGATGGAGGCTCTGTACTCCGAGGTGGGCGACGAGGAAGCCGATGAGGACCGCGATGTCACTTTTCAGTCGAGCGTGGAAGTCAAGTCTCCAGGTCAGCAGACCACTCCGCCCCGGGAGGCGAAGCGTCGACGCAGCTCGGTGTCATCCACTTCGAGTTCATCAACCCCTCAGCAGGTCGACCCACCTTCGGAGCCTCCGGCCAAGCGTTCTCGCCCGGCTCAAGACCGCAGGCGGTCCGTTCTGGTCCGGAAGGAATACTCCGAGTTGACTCCGACCGAGCTTACGGTGATCGAAACTCCAGGGCTCGGGATCATGTCTTGGCGGCACTACGGCATCCTGATCAAGTTCCCGCCCGAACTGCGAATGCAGTTGAGCAGACCACCGGCTTCCCGGATTACACGCCCAACTTGACCAAGACTACCGAAGTGGAAGCTGCCCGGGCGCGGTGGGATCCGGCTCTATTCAAGGTGGTATGGGACTTGGCCCCTTGGGATGACATGTTCAACCAACATTCCAAGTTCCTGATACTTCACAAGCCCGAAGATCTGAGCGATCGGGCACGGGCCGGCCTGGTTGACATTGTGGAGTTCATGTGGGACAACCGTCTGACATTCTGGCTGATCGGTCACTGGTTTTCCATTCACCACCACTTGGACGAGTACTCGGCGACCCTCCACACCGACCGAAAGAAAGAGTGCGACGCAGTCAAGAAGAACTACAAGAAGCTCCTGGATGACAAGGTCCAAGATGGTCTTCCTGAATCCGTCTTGGAGGAGCCTGGCGTATGGACATTCCCGGCCAAGTGCTGCTCCTGGATGTGGGTGGACAAGTCGCAACTGAACGACCAAGGGCGCCCCTTCACGCTGATGGAGCAGCTTGAGATTGTCGACAGGCAAGAGCCCGCTCGGGTGCAGTGGAACTCGTGCAACTTGGATGACCAACGCGTGGCTCATTTGTCTCCGTCACTCCGGAAGAAGCTACTCCCCCAAGCCGAGCGTCGTCACCACCCGGTCTCCACGCAGCACCCATAAGGTTCATTCGGCTGTCACAAGAGGTCGGATCTCGGAAGTTCATTCACCTTTGCATATTTCAGCGTAGTCATCCTAACTTCCTCAATACATTCGGCCTGCTTTCCATTCCGTGTCATCTCCTTAGTCCTTTCGCACGCGCAATCTCATTTCGTTACTCGATCTCTCACACTTAGCACACTTCAGTCACATCTCTTCCAGCTGCATATCACCATTCTCCACTCGAAATCAAAACATTTTCAGTCAAATTCATAATCCACGGTCTGCGTCAGTCAAGTCGGCATCATTCGGGATGGCTACAGCCTGGGGTGGTCGTCTCCGGCTTGCATAGACTGAAAACGTGCCTTAGCCTTCGCCCCTTGATTGAACTCGTACAGCAGCGTGCCACAGCTCAGTTGAGATACAGGTGTCCAGTCCGGATCATCATAACCCTTCCACTTCACCAGATACTCCCGAGTGCGCTTGGCTGTGCGTGTTCGCTTGACCCATCGTAGATCCAGAATCTTTTCGACTTCGTATTCATCATTCGAGTTGGCTGGTTCCCAGCTGTCTTCGGGTAGTAACGCTGCATCGAAATCGTCGTTCTCGTCCAAATCGAGCTCTGCAGTGGGTCGTTCCGAGAAGACGGCGCGTGGTTTCAGTCGACTCACATGCACCCAAGGGTTGACACGGTACCCCTTGTCCTCGACCTTGAGGCGGACTCTGAAGTCATCTCGAATTTCTTCAATCTGGAAGGGGCCATGCCACAGATGTGCCAATTTTCGGCTCAATCCAGGATGCACCTTCGGGATGTATAACCACACAGCATCTCCCGTCTCGAAACCTGACTTCAACCTCTCGGAGAGTTCTCGCCACTTTCGTGTCTGTTCTTCGGAGCGTGCACGCTTCGCCTTCTTCTGGAGATCTTCCGCGCAGGCCAGAGCATAGCTATAGTCTCTCTGGAATTTGCGACGCCACTCGTAAGCCGTTCGTTCGGGCAGGCTAGAGGGCTTCGGACCGAGCATAGCTGAAGCGGTTCCTTGAGCGTCCCATCCGTGAACGAGATAGAACGGGGTGTCCAAACGTGTAGCGTCGAAAGAGGTATTCAGAGCGAACATTAGCCTCTCGGCATGTTCGTCCCAATCCGACTGATCCGCTTCTGCGATGTAAGCCTTGACACTCCGAATGACCGTCTGGACTGATTGTTCCTGCTGCCCATTAGCTTGAGGACGATATGCCAGGGTAGCGCGCTGCTTGCTTCCGAGTAGTTCTCGAAATCTCGTGAACACTTCGCTCATGAACCGAGGATCTTGGTCATGTCGAATCATTGACGATGCCCCGAATCTCCTAAATACTTGCTCTTCGTACGCGTCAGCTACATCCTGGGCGGTCGTGGACGACATCGGTTTGCACATGATGTATCCCGAGAACGAATCCTGAAACAGAAGCAGAAAAGTGTTTCCTCGGGCTGATTCTGGCATGTGCGTCACGAAATCCATCGAGACCAACTCGAATGGCTGCCTCGGCTCAATATTCCCTGGAGATGGCCCATGATTGGGGGGACGCCCCTTACCACTGGCGCAATCCGTGCATTCATTCACATAGCGTTCCACGTCGGCGTACATACCATGCCAGTAGAATTCCGAACGCAATCTTTCGTGTGTCCGAGTGATGCCTTGGTGGCCTCCTTGAACATCTTCGTGAGCATAGTGCAACATGTCTTCACGAAGGGCTTCCGGAACAACTAAACGCAGCTGGTCTTCAGCGGCGCGAGGGCGATCTCGAGTGGAACGTGACAATCGGTAAAGCACATCGCGGGCGTCCAGAGCGAACAAGTCGGCGACTTTCGCAATCTTCCGGAGGCGTCTCGGAGAGAATCCATCAAAATTACCTCGAAGAAACTTTCGGATCTTGGAGAGGTACTCGTCCTGTTCCTGGTGCGCTCGAATGCGCCTCCAACGCTCCGCCTGGAACTCCAGCGGGCCCATGGGCGGAACTGCTTCTGGGACATCTCGGGTCTGCGCCCGAGTCAGGACTGCCACCCGGGCTGCGGGTGGGAGAGGTGCCGACTCCGGACCTGGTTGAGGTTTACACCCAGGATCGCTGTCGGACGGTCCACTCGAAACACCACTTGCTTCGGCTGAATGCATGCTCGCACTCGCTTCCGCCGACTTCATGATCTGTTCCGGAATCTTCGACATGACTCTCGAGTGTTCACGTTCGCCTTCATCCTGAACGGCCCAGCTTTCGCCTAGCACCAGGGTCTTGGAAGTCAAGTAGTCCGCTGCCTGGTTGAAATCTCGCTTCACGTGTACCAGCCGGACCAACTTGAACTTCTCCTTCAACACCTTCGCTGCAAGTTAGGCTGGTTACAGTTGATCAGGCCCTGGACTTGCTGAATGACAATCCTTGAGTCACCCACAGCGACCAGATCCTGAATTCCATGTTCAAGCGCCATCTCCAATCCTTTGAGCAGACCGTAATATTCTGCGTCATTCACAGTGACTCCTTCCAGGATGACACCTCGAGCATCCAGAACGGTCCACTCAGGTAGCTGCCACCATATGCAACCGCAGCTGCCTTGCTTCGTGGACGTCTTGGCAGCACCATCGAAACTCAAGACCACTCCGGAGTAATCGGCTTCCAGCATCTCAACGCTCAATACCGGCGGCGCTCGGACGCGCCCCTTAGCTGGGATCAGATTCTCGGCGACTTCATCCAAGTGTTCCCTAGGCGTGATGCCTGCACCCAGGATGGCTGCTAATCCGTCTTCATCTCGCTGAACTTTCTGGATGTCCAAATCGTAATGCGAGAGGGCAACGCCCCATGGCACTGTTCGACCATCAGCGGTCTTCGACTTGATCACCCATTTGAGAACAGAGTAACGAGTGTAGACAATCAACGGGCAGCCCTCAACCAGGGTCTTGAACACTTGGAGCACTCGAATGACAGCCAGAACTTCCTTTTCCGCAATGTGGTATCTGAGCTCCGCGTCGTGCAACACACGTCCCGTGAATCGGACAGGCTGAATGACACCATCATGCTCCTGACCGAGGACTGCGCAAGCGGCCCACTGATTAGCATGGGGGATGATGACAAAAGGCTTTGAGCGATCCGGATGCCTGAGCATCGGAGTGGATACAATCTTCCGTTTCAAGATGTCAAAAGCCTCTTTCGCTCGATGCAAGTCTCGGCCAGCTCGAACTTGGTCATCTGTCAACTCGTACAGCACCGCAGCGACCACCGGGAATTCCTCAATGAACTTGATTCGGAGTGCTCGACTAGTCTAGTCTCCAAAAGTTTCTTGAGCAACTCGAACACCTTGATCATGATGTGCGGGGCTATCGAACGCGGTCGCTGAGCCACAGGTCGGGCATCCCCCACATCCAAATCACCCACGACACCTCGAGCTGGCGCAGGGGCTACGTTTCCGTCACCCAAGAAATTACTCCGATGATATTCCAGGATGCCCTTGAGCTTGCTGTCTTGAGCAGCAGTGCTTTGAACGGGCTCACCCACATCTGCCTTGGCGATGTCGCACTCTGGGCTAAGATCGGGCAATTCTGGTAACAGGGCCAATTGATCTTTCAGCTGTGCCATGAATTCACTCCCTTCGTGAAGGTACACGGCTGGTCCCAAGTCCAGCTCTTCCGAATTAACCCGCATACACCGGGCATACTTCAGTTCGAGTTTCTTAACTGGCGTACCTGTCGCAATCATGGCGGACAGCTCGAAGTCTTCATCTTCCGAGGCTAATTCACACTGAGGTACGATCACTCTCGACTCACGCCCCCCGGGAACTCGAGTTTCACACTCTGCGCACTCCGGAACACGGTCATCCGTTGGCGGTACATCCGATCCTTCATTAGTCAGAACACTATCCGAAAGATCCAGATTCGGCTCATCATCTTCGATCACGGCGCCTCCTTGGTTGATGGAAACGATCTCCTCGGATGACTTTACTTCTTCAACCACTGATTCAGGTTGATTCAATTCCGCATTCACCGTAGGCTTGGGTTTCTCCTGCAACTGTGCCATGCGAACTGCCTCGGTCCCGGCTCGTGGTCGCAACAGCAACTTTGTCGGCCACTGATACTCGCGAGTCTGGACAGCAGGTGGTTCGTCATCCTGAAGCATCTGCGCAAAACGCTCTGTCCGCAATCTGGCTTGGACGGACAACGTGCTCTAGAAAATGAGCTGCTGCCACTCCTGATAACGCCGCAATCCAGGACGTACAAAACGCCCAGCCGTCGGAAAATGTCCATACTCCACGATCCGAGCCACCGGCGTCCGAGAATCAATCCAAATATCACGATTCAAAATGTTCACAACCTTCATTGCAGTAGCCCAAGACTTAGCGCCGTAGAGAATCTGAGTCACCCATCGGTCGCCTCGGCCCGCCCAGACCACATCGTTCTCGGGGTTGCTCTGTCCGTACCGAATACGTACATTGGCACTCTCTCCGGGACGCAAATGCAGTCCGATCGGTGATGTGACCGGGAGGTCCAGCCCTTGGCGACGATGGATGGCTTCTCCGTACATAAGAATCGACTCTTCATCCGGGAGGATATCTCCGATTGTGATTATTGTCATCGTTCTCAAGAAGAACGGCATCGACATCAGAATGTGCATCGATTACCGAGTGGTCAACAGTTTCATCCGACTCTCGAATTACCCGCTTCCCTTGATCGACGACCTGTTGGTTTGTTTCGAGGGCGCTATGCAGTTCATGAGTCTCGACATGGCTAGTGGCTTCTGGGCAATCCGAATGACAGAGCGCGCTAAGCTAATCTCGGCGTTTGTCTGTCCATTCGGACACTTCCAGTGCCTTTCGGGCTGAAGAACGCGCCGCTGACTTAACAGCACGTGATCAACAACTGCCTGTGGGGATTTGTTCGACTACCGCCCGAGGAGGAGGCGCTTGTGGATCAAGATGTTTTAGACTATCTCGGTTTAGACCCGCATGATTCGAAGATGCCAAGCCACGCTGGAGCTGATCATGATACAGCATCTATTTGCCAGTGCTGACAGAGCAGATGACAGTTTTCAAGCGGAACATCCCGATGCCATCTCAAATGGGACCGGTTTTGGGGCGCAGTTCTTACATTGATGACATTGCTCATGGCGCTGTGACCTGGGACCAGCTGTGTGATGATTTGAACGCACTGTTATATCGCTTACGGTATTGGAACATTTCAGTCAGCTTGCCCAAGAGTGAATTCGGAAAGAGGACCATCCCGTATCTGTCTCACGAGATTGGGGCGGAAGGGATTCGAGCCACTCCGAAGATCGTCAAGGACATTCAGGATTTGCCATTCCCGAAGACTCTGAAAGGCGTTCAGTCGTTCCTTGGAAGTCTCAATTATTACCACAACGAGTCCTTCGCGAATGCAAAGACGCACTCCGGCGCTGAACACGAAATCCATCCCGAGTAACACATCCACATCTTCTCCGATATTCGTGACCCACAGATCCAGAACGTAGACGACTCGATGTCCCTACGTGACCTTGACCTGAGTGCTGGAACTGATGTAAGTCGGAACACCACCTAGTCCGGACACCTTGATCTGCCGGTGTGAGCTTAATTTAAGTTGGAGCCTACGCGCAAGGTCCAAACTTATCATGCTCACTGTGGCTCCGGTGTCCAACAGGATCGGCGTCCTGAAATCATCCACTGCACCATGTACCCTCGCAACTTGACGTTTCTCCTCTTCCGGATCGTGATCGCTCTCACCTGGGGGCAGTCTGAATTCGACTGGTCCTTCAGGCTCCGGTACCGACGGCGGTCTCGGGTATACCAAAAGCTCTCGCTTGAGTAACACAGGTCCGTTGTCAATCAGAGATGTCATGCATTGTTGGTTATCATGGTTCTTGGTCCGTAATTCGGGTCCGACATAAGCTAACACACACAATTATGAGGGTTTCCTCTGCCCGGCGCGTACCGAATCCCCATTCGGCGGGCTTAGTGGTTTAACTGCGGTCCCTCAGAATCGGCCTCACCATTCGGGGTGGCACCATCCAGAATGGCTTCCCGGACGTGGCTCGGCAGGTCACTCAGGCCTCCTTGACGCACCAATTTCTTGATCTCTTGGAAAGCCTCCCAGTCTTCATCGGCCGTCATGGAACTGTTCACACTTCTTGCAAGGTCGGGTTTCGCAGATACGAGCTGGATGACCTCGGCGATGGCAGCGGTCACAAATCATGCTGGTCCAGCACTTCTCGGTACGATATCCCCACCTGCCACACTCTTCGCAATACTCGTTCCGATCCGGGTTGACCTGTGGTGGGTATCCCGGATGTGGTGATGATCCAGAGTGTCGAGGCGCTGGTGCCCCTGAGTTAGGAGGGGAAGCCCTTTGAGGCCATCCCACACGCTCCATCACACGAAATACCTCGTGAACAAGCTCCTCCTTGGTGAGCACCGCATCAGATCGCACATTCGAGCTGCCGCTATCCATGTCTTCTTGAATGAAGTTGGTTCCAGACGCGGCAACTCGGGGCTCGGGTGACTCGTCGGACAACTCGCGTCCCTCCAATTCCAAATCTGCAACTTGGGCCACGAACGCTCGGTCTCGACGCTTCGGCTTGAAGCGGTCTCGGACTACATTGTCGGCTCGAAAGTTACGCGACTGCTGCACTCGGACGGGTGGACTGTCCTCCTGGCGTAGCTCTTCTCGCTGCTTCAGGATGTACTCCAGATCCGCAACCTTCTTGAACCGGTGACTCTGGAGAGTCTCTTTGAGCTGCTCATCCGAGAGGTTCTTGACGAATTGCCTCAGGTGCTGTTCGCGCTTCTTGCTGGAGTTCCGGAAGTTAACGCCCGCGCGCTCTGCAGCGAGATTCAGGCGGTACAGGAAAGCCAGAGCCTTTTCGCCCTTGCGTTGAGTCATAGTGTATGGATGGTGGTGGACATTAAATCGACACAACAGATTCTGCTATCAAGATGGCACGTACAGTCGGGGCCAAGGACATCTCGCCGCAAACGCGCATTGCGGTGGTGGTCTTCCTTACCACCTTAAGTAAGGAAGGCCGCCTCCGCTACGGAACCATTGCGAGGGCCAAGCGGCTCTTCAAGCTTAGCCGCGCTGCCGTAGAGACCATCTGGGGTCTACGCAACGACTCCGCTGCACTTGAGCAACCTCGGCGGCCGTACCCGCCGAAGAAGACCCGCCTCAGCGCCAAGGAGGGGAGAGAGTTGCAGCAGTGCCGCTCTGCCAGCGGCAGACCCTGCGCGCTCTCGAAGCGGCATCCGGCATCCCAAGATCGACGC
>JAIKVD010001585.1:0-10229 GCA_024679075.1 Phytophthora uliginosa | reverse complement strand
GAGCGCGCCCCCGCCCAGGACAAGGACGGCCAGAAGCGCCGCAAGAAGAGCCAGGAGAGCTCGCACCTGCCGGGCGACATGGAGCACGAGGACCTCGAGCTCTTCCACGTGGTGCGGGAGGACCTGCGCCTCAAGTCCACCGTGGGCTGGCAAAACGCCGTCAAGGTGCTCAACTCGGCCCAGCAGCACGTCGACTGGCCCGAGAGCCAGGTCTTCCTGGACGACGCCTTCTTCAAGATCATCAGCATCATGCTGGACCAGCAGTGCGTTGCGACGGCGAGCCCTGTGCTGTGCTGTGCTTGTGAGGCGGGTTTCTAACATTTGTCTTGCTCTTGTTTGTTGTTGTTGCTGTTGTTGTTGTTGCTGCTGATGATGATAGCGCCAGCAAGATCGGATCTTTTGAAAAGTCGTGCGTCACGCAGTGCCTGTCGCTGGCGGTGCCGCTGGTGATCGCGCAACTCAAGGCGGGCAAGTACTTCCAGGCGCTGCCGGTGCTGACCCTGATCTTCAGCAAGAAGAAGACGTTCTACAAGGACCTCCGCACGTCGGCCATGATCGGCAGCTACTGGAACAAGGTGCCGGGGTCCCCGGAAGTGCGCGCGCAGTGTATTGAGGCGTTCTGTGAGCTGAAGGGATTCCATCTGCTGCTGAGCACGTTGGAGCTGCTCATGCAGAACCACAAAGAGGGAGACGACCTGGAGGCCGCGATGGACAGCGAGGACGTTCGCATCTTGCTGCAAGCGCTGCTGGAGTTCCGAACATCCGTCCCGGAAAGCATCTGCACAAAGATCTCCGTGCTCATCATGACGTACTTCACCAAGATCTCGGATTCAGTGCTGAAGAAGGAGTCGAGTGACTCGGTAGGTGCCGTGATCGCGATCATTCGGAGGCTAGTCGACGCAGGAATCGTGTCATCTGAGGCCATAAATGCTCTATGGCTTGATATTACGGAGAGGTACGTGGAATCGACTTCGTTGCCTCTGCGACTCTTTGGGCTGGAACAGATCAACCAGATCGTCAACTGTGCTCACGCGTCACGTGCGTTCCCGCCTCGATACTTTGTCCGAAACGCCGGTACCGCTGCCGTCAACGGTGTGTACACTCTGAAGGCCAACTCCACGTCGGCAACGTACGTTTTCCGACAACAAGAAACAGGTCAAGTGTTTACGCTTTTCTGTTGCACCATGAAAAGTGGCTTGAAGTGGTGGTTTATCTCGGAAGCTGACAAGATGCAGCCCGGATCAGACCAAGATATTGATTACTACCAGCACCAATCACAGTATGAAGAGTACTTACCCCCGATGCACAACTGGATCCCCACAGGCAAAGGTGAAGCCCCTGCCCCTGAACTAATTGCGGAAAGCTTTCAAGAGAACGGCGAAGAGGATCAGACACGACTGGATTACATACTAAGTGCATGGGTGGTAGAGAAAAAGATTCTTGAGGAGATTTTCGGCGACAGAATTCATCGCGAGATTGTGTCGCGCAGTGCGTTGCTGGTGAAGTTTCTAGCGGAATCCAACAAGTTGGATACGCACTCTATTGATGTGATTTGGCAGTCCTGTATCCAGAAAGACCAGACACTTGTGCATGAAATCCACAACCTACTGATCACCACGGTGCCATTTTTGTCGAACGAGTTGCTGCTGCACCTGGTGGAAAGTATCCATGCGTCGTTATTGCGAAGCCTGGAGAAGGACGAGCCTTTCCCGGAGCTGATTTCATTCTTGCAGCGATTAGCGACTAACTCGCCGAGCTTCCTAATGGAGCGCAACGTAAACGTCACGACAGCGATCTTGCAGCTGCTTTGGTCAATTCAAATGCATTGCAGTATTGCAAACATCCGACTAAGTAGAAGCCTGCGCGATTTTTTCCAAGAAGGATTACGGAGCGAGTACGGTGAGCCATTGCGGAAGGCATTCTTGAACGAGTGCATTGATGGAATCAAGAAATCTTGCTCGTTATCGAACTCGGCTTCCGATTCTGTTGCATCTCCGTCGTCTTCAAGCATTCCACTTGCACCGGGAAGCAGCAGCTCAGCTGTAAGTACTTCACACGTTATATCGGCAGAGCTAACGAGCAAAGACTCAACAGCGTCCAAGTCTTTGGAGCTACTAAAATTTCTGATCGACTCATACCGAATGGATCAGGCACTCGTGGTGGAGTCGCTCAATTCAGAACATGGTTTAGTGAGTTTGCTGTTCGATGAGCTTGCGACTTTTGTGGATCGGAGCACGGACAAACAGTCACCGAGCTATCGAACGGCCATCGGACATCGTTTAGAGTTGATCCACTACGTCCACGTCAAGTCTTCGAAACTGGAGCTTTCGATTCCGCAGATTGAACGTCTCTGGCAAGTGCTCTCTTCGTCACCTGCTGAACGCGAATTCTGCTTGATTTTTTTCAACCAGACGAGTATGCGTAGCCAACAAGGTGGACCAGCACCTGGCTTGAGTACAGTTGGTGGATCAATTAGCTCGGCCTTCAACTTAGACGTGTGCTTCTACGTTTTCAACGAGCATTTGTGCAAACAAACCGATTTCCGGACGCTTGGGTGCATGGGTTACAAGTGCTTTAACACGTACTTCGTGGGCCTCAATGCACAACAGAAATTGATACAGCGCACTGAAGAAGAACCTGGGGAAACAAACTCGCTTAATCTGCTCGGAATGGATGCTTTGTGGCGTATCGCATTCGAAGCTCCTCTTGAAGTTGCTGAAATGGCTACGCGCGAATTGCTTCGAGTTTATGAACGATCATCCGACGAGCTTAGTCGCGAAGGTGAAAGCGAATCAGACGCAGGCGTTAAAGATTTCTTGGCGCGTGTATTTAAGCAGCTGTCTACAGTGCAGGACAGCTCATCAGACTCGTTGAAGTTAGTCCAGCAATGCTCGAATTTGCTGACGGGGCTGGTGTCCAGTGCTCGCAAGAAGCAGACATTCGTCCCACATGGTTTGAGCGGCCGCGGTGCGTACTTCACTATTAAAGTTATAGCTCAGCGGATCCCTTCCAACGCGAGTGGGACGGCCGGCGCTTCGACGTCAACAAACTCGAGTCACGACAATGCGGTTCGAACCATGCAGACATCAGCATATTCGAACCAGACGCTGTCGCTTTTCCGCAAGCAAATCGAGAAATTGGTGGGCCACCCGATGCAGCAGACGAAAATCCTTTCTTCTGGCTCAGCAATTACCGGTGATCAGAAGACGCTCGCAGATTTGCAGATAACGGAGTCAAGCGAACTGCGCGTTCTGATGTTCAACTCTGTTGTGCAACGTTCTAGCTCCAACCTGATGGACCAGGACCAAGTGATGACCTCGACGGGCAAGGAATCGCCTACTTCGCCTTCTTCCCTCTCATCTCAGCACCACCCTGGCGTAATTATTGCTCGCGATGCCTCGTACTTCGGGATTCTTTTCCGTGTGCTCGATATCGTGGAGGGTCATTCTGTTCATGAGTTGCTATGGGCCTTTTTGAAGCAGATCCCTACTAGCGAGGAGCTTTTGAACCGTGTTTCAAGTATCGGTGCTGCTGAGGCGAGCGATTGTAATGTGACTATGAGCTCCCCATCGGATGATCCAGCTGATGGTGGAAGCAAGCCCGATTGGTCATCCTTGGTGAAAGGAATATCCTCTCACCAGGCGATTTACACGCTACAGATTATGGATGCGCTGCTTCTTCCATCAGATGTCGCCAAAATTCCGTTTGCACAGACATATCTCCAGCGCTTCATTTCTGGAGGTGGGTTTCACGAAGTGTTATCGTATTTTATTAACGCAAACTTCCACGAAAATTCCTTTAATGAAGGTGCTGCAGTGGCGCTTCGTATCCTGAAGTTTTGCCTTTTCGACTCGGGTCATGAGTTGTATTCAGCCACTGCTAGTGGAGAAATACCGGCCGCTGTGGTTTTCGGTAACGATTCCCAGGCTACAAACCACGCAGCAGGCAAAGGTGCCGAAGCTCCCAGGGCCAAAATTATTGTGGAGCAAAGCCGTTATGATCAGCTGGTGCTTAAGATCGCAGAGCTTGTGGTATCCGAGTACACCCGCGTTGAAGAGAAAACTCCTGCGAAAAAAACAGCATACCGAATTTTGATTGATGCTGTCAAGACTGTCGAGTCAATTGTATCAATTGCACATGATGCAGCGGCCAAGTATATCAAGGTGTTGGAGCCACGTGCTATCATTGTCAACATTTTCATGAAGTTCGAGTCGGAACAAGTGCGCGACCAATGGCTGTCGTCGTTGGAATCCGTTTGTAAGGCGTCTGATGCAGCTGCTGAAGTAGTTTTCGAGGAGTGCGTCCAATCTATCGATCGCATCGAAAATGTGTCCGCCCCGTGTGACCAGTACACGCGTATGCTTTGCTCGCTGGCGCGTCTGGAAGGTGGCAAGTCATCTTCGTATTGCCAAAAGTTGGCTGAGGCTGTTGTGTCAAAGTTGCGTCGCGGATTTTCGAGCAAGTTCTTAGCCTGCAACGAGCGGTCAGGCGAGGTGCTTATCGGATTCTTGGAGTTTTTGCGTGAAGTTCTTGTGGTGCATGCTGATGTGCGAGCCGGAATCGCTCGTGACATCGTAGATGTTGTGTACGAGGACTGCTTGTTCACTTTACCTTCTGAAGATCGTCACCGCTGCCCGCTTTGTGTATCGCTGGAGACTCGGCGACCAGCGTTCAAGCTGCTAGCGAGTGCGATTTCATCTGATTCCAGCATTTTGCACAACTTGCGTGGTCGCTTGACCAGGTTGTTTACGCAAAGTGATGCGCTGCGGTTCAAGTGGGGTCAAGAAAACAATATTGAAACACGTGGCAATGGCGAACATGTCGGTCTCAAAAACCAAGGCTGCTCGTGCTACATGAACTCCTTCTTGCAGCAGTTGTTCATGCACCCTACACTGCGCCAAGGGTTGTTAGGCGCCAAGGTAGCCCCGCGTCCCACCCCTCAAGAGCCTACGAAAGCAGAGGCTGAAAAGTTTCCACAGCGCTTGGTAGGCTGCCGTGTGGCACTTGAGTGCCTTGGGGGCCGAGTTTACGAAGCAAATGTTGTCGGATACGACGACCTAACGGGTCAGCATACGATGCGATACGACAATGGTGGCGAAGCGAGCTTTGTGCTTGCAGAGGGGCGACCGGGAAATGAAAATGGTCGCTATGTCATCCTGCAACCGGAGTTGACGGGCACTGACGCGACTTTGGAAGTTCTTCGCCAACTTCAGCGCACATTTTGCTACTTACGCGACAGTGAAATGCGTTACTTTAACCCGAAGGCATTCGTGGACTCGTGCACATGCCTGAACTTGGAGTTTTCGGTGTACCAGCAGAATGATGCTACCGAGTTTTGCGACAAACTGTTGGACCGCCTAGAGACGGGTTTGAAAACAACCCCTCAAGGAACGAGGTGCCTTCAAGACGTACTCGGTGGAAAACTCATCTCGCAGAAGCTTCCGAAGGACTGCGGGCACCGCTACGAGCGTGAAGAACCTTTTATTCGCCTAGAGCTGCAGATTCGTGGCAAGGAGAGCATTGAGGAGTCGCTGTCGGCTTTTGTTGAAGGTGAGCTTATGGATGGTGATAACAAGGTGGAGTGCGAGCATTGTGCTACAAAGAAGGCTGCGGTACGACGTACGTGCTTCGGATCATTACCGAACCTGTTGATTCTTCACCTAAAACGCTTCGACCTTGACTACACGACGTTTGAGACTGTAAAGTTGAACAACCGCTGTTCATTCCCGATGCGTCTGAGCATGCAGCCATACACGAAGGCGGGCATCGAAGAGCAAGAAGCTCGATCTAGTTTGCAACAAGAGCGCGAAGAAACATCAACTGACGAAGACATGGCTTCTGACAACTCGAGCGACTCCGATGAGTTCATGGCTGATGTAAATGGAGATACGTCAGCGATCCGAGCTTCTTCGTCTTCGGCATCACCTAGGTCGAGCATCAAGCTTGCAGCTTCCCCACGAAGTGCAATAGGTGACAGCACAGGTGAAAGCGACGAGAAGAGCGCAACCAATTCGGATCCTAATTACGAGTACCGCCTCAAGGGCATTCTGGTGCACTCCGGCGTAGCTCAAGGTGGTCATTATTATTCATTCATTTATGACCACGTGTCTGAAAAGTGGTTCAAGTATGATGACGAAGATGTGATGCCCTTTGACCCGGCTAACATCGAGGCTGAGTGTTTTGGAGGCGTACAACGGCGATCGTGGCACGGTTCCAATAACTCTATGGAGATGGAGGTCTTCAGCAACGCACTCATGCTCTTTTACGAGAAGGTTATCCCCAACGAGCCTGAGGCTACGCCAGCCGATAAGACTGCGACTGGGCCAGAAACTTCAACAGATTTGGTAGTTGCTGTACCCGATGAAGAACGCTGCGAGTATGAAGCAGAAGTTTGGAAATCCAACGAGGCGTTCCTGCAAAACTCGTATCTGTTCGATGTGGAATTCCACGAGTTCCTTCGTGAGATGGTGCAGTCCCAGTACATCAAAGATACCCCTGTTAAATCACCAGAAGAGACTGTGCCCATGGCTCTATCGCCTCCACCCGAGTCGACTGACGCGATAATTCCACCAGCCGCGCCAGTGGCGATAGCAGTGCCATCAGTTCGTGCCGATGAAGAAATCCAGATGACACTAACAGAAATCGGCGTCGAGTTTGTGCTGAGTGTGCTGCTACACTCGCGCGAAAAGCACGGGATAGCACGGTGGATCACTGTGCTAGCATCCAAGTTCACCCGGTCCAAGGCTATCTGCGCACGCTTTTTTTCGGCATTAGCGACATCGAAGCGCGTCCTTTGGCTGCGTGGACTGCTATTCGAGTGCCCCGACTCGATAGCTCGCCAGTCCTTCGTGCACTTAGTTTCGCGAGCTCTCACGGCTTACGAAGTTCACCGAAAGGAAGAGCAGACAACACTGGATGAAGCGAGTGCTGAAGCAGCTGCGGCAGCTGATACGACAGTCATCCGAGCCTTTTTGGAGGCTATCGCTTCTTTCTTGGATCAGACATCCATCATGCAGCAGTCCCATTTGGAGGAGTGCTTCTTGCTCTTACGCAACTGTGCTGAAATCAGCGCCACGGCTCGCTCTCAGCTGCAACAACTTGAAATGATTGCGCGGTTGGTTAACTTCTTCCTGTGCGACCGTGGTCCGAGCGCATTGAAAGATGCATTCCCGTCCTCAACTTTGCAACCCACTGCTTCGCGGTACGCGTCGCCGGATTACCAGTATCTGTTGGAGGCTGTTATCGCAATCTTGGGGCTGCCTAGGCGCACAACGGAGCCCTTGCTCACGGAGGGCAGCACGCAGTATCCGCACCGCACGGTTTTGTCTGAAAAAGCTGAGCACGCGCTTACAGAAATCTTCGAGGACCACCAAACGCTGGGAGGTCCTGATGGCAGCCCTGGTCTGGGTCTCGAGGAACTTAAGAAATTCGTTTCTGTGTCACTCAGCAGTGCTACCAACAGTCCTGCTGTTGAGCAGCAGGCTCGAAGTATGCTCGCCAAATATGGCACACCTAGCGTTGACTCCGTGAAGGATGAATCGGCTATAGAAGCTGCATGTGTGGAACTTGATGGTTTTATGCTGTATTATACGGACATGGCAGCATCGTCTACCAAGTCAGTGCTTCAGGATCTACGCGCATTCGGCTTCAGTGAGGACCTCCAGAGGCACTCGATGAACGGGGATGTACCCACTGGAGCACAAGTTCTTGAAGAGCTTAGTCCGTTAAGCCGCGGCGCATTGCTTAACGACGTGTTCTTTGACTCAGCTCTCGAGGAAGAAGCAGAGACTACGTGTGAGCTGTTGCTCCGCTTGAGTTTAGGAGACCATGATACGTCGACGCGCCTCTTGCGAGCTCTTCTGCACTGCTTGCAGAGTACTGAAACGGGATGGAAGGGACAACCTGTTGTGGACGCTTGCGCCGTGGCGGTGCAACGCGTACTGGGCTACGAGTGCGATTACCAAAAGGAACTAGTGGAGTTGGCGCTGCTTCACAGCGATTATGGGCTGCTCAGTTCTGCTCGAACCCGAGAAAGTTTGCGGTCACGTTATGTGAACACCACACACGTCCCGCTTTTCGTGTACCGTCAGCTAGTTCTAGTGCTGGAGTTGCGAGCCCGCGTGACGGGAGTGAGCACGTGGTTGGGAGAGCACCGCAGCGAATGGGAGTGGCTCTACGAGTGGCTGCGCCTTGAGTCGCTCCAGCCCAGCTTGGGTGGGCGTCTGTCGGTGCTGAGGCGCGAACCAGCAAAGCTAGAGATGTTGTGGCGCTTGGGTGAGGCGCTTGGCATTCCCTACCAGGAGGAGCAGCGGCGATACGTGGTGGAAGGGGCGGGCTATGCTTCGGTCAATGGAGTGTACGTTAGCACGTCTCACATCCACGACAACTGCTTGACCTACACTTGCGTGAAGAGCGACATCGAGTACACGCTATTCCGCTGCTGCATGCCTAGCAAGGCGCGTCGCTGGTACATTTCCTACTCGCCGAACAAGAGCCTACTGGGAACGATGTCGGACGAGGACTTCTATTTTGTACAATCACACATTGATGACGAGTCTCCGCCAGTGGATGGCTGGAAGGTGTGGGTCAAGAACGAGAAGGCGAAGCCGCCTGTGCCGACTGTGCGCCTCCACAGCTCCACGGTGGCGGCACTAGACGGCGAAGGGGACGCTGCGGACGCGTCCGACTCCGTCGATGGCTACATGGCAGGAGGCGGCTTCCCTGGCCACGAGGAGGGTTCGAGTGCTCCGACCGCGCCTTCGTCCGACATGGTAGTAGAGGCGGTGGACGTGGATGCGGACGCAGAGACGGTGGAATATGACGACAGCGAGGACGAGATCCGCGACAGCAACGAGCGCTTCCGAGCAGTTCATTTGGACACGCAGGAGGACGGCAGCGGCACGGACGATTTCATGTAAAGCGAGCGAGCTCGAGAGTGGAGGGGGAGGGAGTAACATTATGTAGCCTTTTGCCATTCGTCCGAGCTGCACGGACCCACCGCTAGCAGGCCAGAGGGGTTTCTGGCTGGCAGAGCCTGGAGGATCGATCGGGTGCCTTTGTGAGGTGAACTGATAAAGAAAAAGAAATTGCTGCCATTTTATTTTACGTTGAAGCTGTGCGCCAGGAGATGACGACGCGGTGCGCGTCGAGTCCCGAGTTGCGCCCCTGCCTTTCTATCCTTTTCGATGCACGAACTAGATGAGCTGCGACTGTAGCCACGTAGCTGCAGTTGAAGCAAACTTTATCATCCTCGCGCGTTGCCTCCTCTTCATGGTCATGCGCTCGACAAATCCTGCGCGCAGGCGAGCAGGCCTACCGTTGAGCTGCTTGGAGCCATGTCATGGCGCTGGAAGATTCTTGCTTCAACCTTCCTCTACATGCACCTAGCCAAGCTTCGGGCATCTGGTTCCAAGGATCGGCAAGTGAGACTGAAGCCACTTGGATCTCCTCCAAGTGTACCGGTATCATCACCTCACTCCATGCGTGCCGTTGTCATCGAGCTGTGGAATGACCAGCACAAAACACGTCACCTGGCCGCCGCGCCGATCTGACCTCCGCCAGACTCTACGAGCACGCTAAGGATATCCGATAAGGTCGAACAAGTGGGTGAAACTTCGCGCAGTCGTCGACACCCTCTCGAATCTGCCTGCGAAACAGATACGGGCAAATTTTGACTCGCATGGGGGCTGGCTTGACTTCTACGCTACAGTAAAAACCGTAATTAGTCTGGGTGCCTATTTAGTATGGGTTCCCATTTACTCTGGTCCAGACCAATAGTGGTTGTGAACAAGGGATCCGTGATACACAATCCATTTTGATGATAATTTCATCCAGAATCGATCATATTAGGGGTCCTGCCATTAGGGGTGGTCAGAATTAGCTTTTTCGTGGTGATTTTTTGAGCGAAATGACCACCATATTTTTATCACCAGCGGACATAACATTTCGAGAAATGGTTCAGCTGTTTGGGCGAACCATTTTTGCTGAAGCAACTTGACCTTCACTCTTTTTAACTTGAATAATATATACTCGTCTACTCTTCAACTTAAAGGCGGCCTCGCCTGCGCTGCTACGTGCCTTGCCTTTTGCTCGCAGGCACTGGCGGTCTTCCGGATGTCAAACGGAAGCCACAAGGCGGTGGTTGCTCGTGCACAGACGCAGCACACCCGCTTTGCCCCAGCGCGCCGAGCTAAGCGCCCCCCCGCCGCCACCATGAACGTTAACGGCAG
>JAIKVD010001583.1:0-10232 GCA_024679075.1 Phytophthora uliginosa | reverse complement strand
GACGCGGCCATGCCGCTGCTCGTCAAGCTCTTCCTGCCGCGCTTCCACGCGGCGCCGCTGCCCGAGTTCACGCTGCGCGAGTCGCGCGACTACTTCAAGCACAAGAAGGAGCAGAGCTTCGGCGCGTTCAGCGACAACCTGGCGCAGTCCGCGGAGCTGGTCAAGCAGGTCAACGCGCTGCTCGTGCAGCTCGAGTCGCTGCTGCACTCGAGCCACTCGGTGAACGAGAAACTGAGCTACGACGACTTGGACCTGTTCGGCCGCCTGCGCGGACTCACGCTCGTCAAGGGCGTCGAGTGGCCCGCCAAGGTGCGACACTTCCTCGAGTACTTCTCCGACCAGGGAGACGTGCCGCTCTACGACAACGTCGTCAAGATCTAAGGAGACGGTCGCACAGTGTAGTATCTCCGCCGTTAAATCCTCATAACGCTCGAGTACTTTCATTAAGTACCGCTTTACTATGGATACTACTAAAAAAATACTACCTGATACTACAGCTTAGAGACGACTAGGTTCATGTGGATGCTGCACTTGTACCAGGAACGTGTAATACCCGCACCAACGACACCGCCAATAAGGGGACCGAAGATCGGGATCAAGAAGTAGAACCCGTCCGCAGTCCACACCTTCGACCCGTAGCCAACCACGTACGTGAACAAACGAGGGCCGAAATCACGCGCAGGGTTCATCGCGTACCCCGTGTTCATACCAAAGCTCATGCCTAGAGCCATGATCATCAAGGCGAAGGCGAAGGGGGTACCGACAGTGCCCGGCGATCGGTTGCGGTGGTCCGTGATGGCGTAAATGCACAACAGCAGCATGCACGTAGCCAACGCTTCCGAGTAAAACGCCGTGAGGTTGTTGATGTTTTCGCTCGGGTACGTGGCGAAGTTGGCCTGGGTGGTCTCCTTGTTCGGGTCGGCCTTCATGAGCTTCTGGTAGTCCAGCAGGTAGATAGCACCGGCGCTGAGGAACGCACCCACCACTTGTAACCCGGCAGCTTCCACCACGGCAGACGGCCATACACGGCGTGGGCGAACGAGACGAATGGCGTTACTACAACGTTACTACGACACGACAGGCCTTACCGCAACACAGCAGGCCTTAGGCAACAAAAGCAGCACCACATCGAAGCAACACTAGAACAGGGGCTGAGCTGGTTGCGTAAAATACGCGAGATAAATTACTGCAATTGTTAAAGTTACCCGGTCGTTTGCGAAAAATGACATTGGGGGGGGGGACAAATCTAAAAAATCTGCCCCAGAAAGAAAACTAACACCAGAGGTTGCATGAGCGATTCCGCGACCACTCGAGGCGAGAATCTTGCTTCTTCGCCGCCAGCACTAGGCCCTGCCGACGCTCACCAATGTTCTCAGGACCGCAGCGCGCGTTTCTGCAAGGAGTGTTGCGATCTCGTCTGCAGCAGATCGATGCGATGCAGGAGAAACTGAAGAAGGTGACTAAGTACTCAATGAAGTTGCTGAACGCGCAAGAAGAGCTAGCCATGATGCTCTCCCGCGAGAAAGAAGATACTATTCGCCTAGCCGCTGTTGCCGGGGCCCCCGCCCATGATGTTGGCTACGTCATGTCATATGTTGTGGCACTCGAACAGTGCTGCAACATTCTACTTGACAACTAGTAGCCGAAGCAACGAAGGACAAAGAACAATGTAGTGGGCTTGCTAATAAAATAGCAAGCGAGAGATAATGAGGGAGACGAATACACAATGCATTAGGTCTTCACAGTTGCAAGTAGCTCTATGTCGGTCGCCTCTATTGCTCGAGCTAGCTTGTTGGACTTTGTTGTCATGTCTGGTTGCATTAGTATCATCCACAGAATCCGAAGGCGCATGATAGTGATGTCATCTTGGGTAATGGCGGTCTTCGACAAACGCGAATTACTCATCAGCATATCATATACTTGCGCAATGCACAGCACGCCGCACGAAGTACCGTCGGGCTGTCTCGGGCCATCGAGCCAAACCTTTTCTTCTTCGGTAGGAACTTCAGTCCCTGATGGCATGCTGGTGCTGTGCCAGGCTCGCAAGAATGGCACCACTGTTTTTTTGTAGATATGTATCAGTGTGTCTTGAAATGCATCAGAACACAGCGATTCGTAGTAGTAAGGGGTGAAGGATGGTAGCTCTCGCTGATAGCCGAGGCTAACCATGATAACACCCCAGTGGTTCTGGTTCAGGTGGACGGGTAGTACGACGAACTGATAGGTCGAGGTTTGGGTATCCGGTGGGCTTGGGCAACCAACCGTAGGTGCAAATAAATCCAATGCATATCCATTACCCAGCCAGTTGCAGATGCACCGAATACCAAAGTCAATAATGGCGTCACTAAGCATTCGGTCCCTGGCTAGCATTCCGACGAGATTTTCCACCTTCACAAAGCTTTCACCGCTTTCCAGGCGAAACGCAGAGGCAAAGCTTGCTTCTTCAAGGACCCGTGCGCAGTCTTTCGCCAACGCCTGGTGCTTTTCACCAGCCGTATCAGGGGTAAGGTCGTGGGAATCAGTCGGTGGAGATAAGCCAATCCATGTCTGCCCGCCAGTGATCACACTTCTTACGGATGCTGTAAAACTCCTGCATTCGATGGACGACACGGCTACGTTGCAAAATATATCAAAGGGTTAATTAGCTTCCGGTAATACTGTAAGCAACACAATCAATACAACACTGCAAGCAACACAATGTTATCGCAACACTGTCAGCAACATTAGACGGGACACAAACCTGGAAAACTTGGGTGTTTCCGCCGAGAAGAAAGCGACAACCTCGCCTGGGGTATGACCAGCCTCCACCGCGGAGACAACCGACGCGAAATATGTGGATGGTGAGCGCTTCCTCGTTTCAGCTCTCAAAACAGCGTCCAACTTTATGACCAGACGATTGGGAATCACGAAATTGTAGTCGAAGTCACCGGGCTGAGCTTGGACATGTTGGCAGCGGGCAGTGCGTGCGTCCAAGAAGTCATCCGTCATAAGAACGGGGTAGCTCGTAAGAATCTCGCTGACGTGGTCCTTGTCCGCGGTGTTGCGTGCCCACTCGAGCACTCGATCTAGCTCGGGTATTTGCTTGTCCGGCAGAGTTAACACTGCCCACTTTTGCGTGGCTGTGTTGGTCTTCACTCGGGATTGTGTCAGTTTCTTTCGCTGGTTGCGCCGGGGTTTTGGCTGAGGAAGCTTTAGTACTTCGATCAAGCCGCGTTTACGATCATCCTTTGTCGCATTTTTGCCCACATTCGTCGGCACCGCCGCTTTTGTCAGGAGGACCTTCTTTTCAGCCTTTGCCACGAGCCCCTTTGCATTAGACGACGCTGCAACGACTGAGTTCTGATCTCGTATCCGTCCCCAACTCTGTGTTAATGTTTGGGGGGTAGTGTCCGCGTTATTCTTCCCGACGTCTGAACCGGCATTGGTCGCAAGCACATCTGACGATTCTGCACTAACAACCATTTTTTCCTCCAGTGGTACATCCCTTTGTGTAGGCGCGCAGTTTGATTCCGCTGCAGCGACACTCAGGCCATGTTCTGTTTCCTCAAGCTCTCGAATCATGTTCATGCTGTCAATTAAATCCGCAGGAGTGATGTCAGAAGTTGTATCGATCTCCCAGTTGTCGTCAAGACTATCAGGTATGTCCGATCCCGAGCTTTCATCTGGAATCGATGTCGCATCCGATGAGGAAGTCCCTACTTCTTCCATACCGCGAAGTACAATTTGTTTCCACGACCGTAATGCTGCATAGAAGGCCGGACTTGGCAGCCCTGCCAGATGCTCCACCACAGGTTCGAACGCAGCCTTTGCGTAGCAATACTTCTCTTCCGAGGACAGCACCACAACATTTGCACGCTCTGGACGCCGCATCTTGACGTATATGACTTTACGGCTAGGCTGGTGACGCTTCCGAGCCTCTTGTTTGCTTTCACAACAATGTGTTGCATCTAATGTTGCACCCTGTGTTGTATCGTGTGTTGCGCCAAGATCTAGTGTTGCACCAATCCCCTGTGTTGCTTCATCTTCAGCGTGTCCTTCCGTAACCTGCGTCAAACCATCGTGCGCGAGTGATTCACCAGCTGCTCTCATCCTAGTCTGCACAGCACGCAGCGATGCTACTCCACGTGAAAACGCTTGCTCCAACGTTGACATTGCTTCCATGCTCCACCGTTTTGTAATAGATGACAACGGTAGGCACTCGAATCGGTGAGCACGCTCTGCAATGTACATCAAATGCCGGCACGGAAGATTGTAGCTGCAGCTGAAAATGCATGAGCAGGTCCATTCTAAGTCTTGACACCGATACGTCTGTCCGCGAGTTCTTAGGATCCCCGCGTAGCGCATGTCGTATGCGCCAAAAACACCATGTAGCTGTCCCATTCCCTTCGAACTCTTGCCAGCATATCATCACTCAAATGCTTCGCCACGAGTGAAAGAAATACTGGTACGAGATCGGGGTGTCTCGATGTCGTGGAGTGCTTGCGCGTGACAGTGATCAATTGCCGAATTATAGTTGCTTGGTGAGCCAGAAGACCACTAATGGTAGCGTCAAGTCTTGGCCTCTTACCCAAAAGAAGCTTGACCTGATTCCAATTTGACTCTATCCGATTGGTCGTGGTATTACCAGCGGTGAAGAACTTTCCTCTGGCGTAGTTTGCCCACATCGACGCACAGGGTTTCCAGTTTGCCATGAAATATCTAAGCAGTTCCGGGCACGCCTTTTCGCAAGCACTTTTGAAGCTAGCGAGCTCAGCGTCAAACTTTGACCTGGTATTGCTTAAAAACAGATAGAGCAACACATACAGCAACACATACAACAACACATACAACAACAAAAGCAGCAACACGCAATGCTGCTTCCATTTCGTCTCGCTGCACCATCGTAAGATTGAACTTCACTCTTCTGCAAACTTTGCGCCAATATGTCAGCGCATGAAACTGGCAGAGAATCACTTTAGCGTTCGGAAACGCTTTCTCTAGGACCCTCCACTCGACAAAGTCCTTGTCAATCACGATTGTCTTGATTTTTTTCCAAGTCGGGTTTCGCTGCTTGAAGAAGTCCATTATCCGCTCCATAGTGTCAGCTTTCTGATCCAGCGCGAGAAAATCAACAACAGGAACCCCTCTTCCAGTAGCAGATGTAACGACTAGGCTACCTACAGCAAAAAGTTGATTAGAACATAAAATAATACATCATCGAACAGGTCATACTATATAAGACGTACCAAGATGATACCCTAGGTTATTGGTACCATGCGTCCAACCCATTACAAGCGAGTCTCCCCACTCCAGAAAACACTGGTTTTGAATCCATGTCTGGATTGCAATGACGCAGCTAATGCCAATCTGATCTTGAACGAGGAGGACGTCATTGCCGACGTCCTCGTCAGCAAACCCATCAAGAATAGTCTTCGTTCGTTCGAGGGTGCTGCTTCCTAACACCTGCTGAAGAATGTTTCTCGTTTATTGTGGACTTAGAATCATATCTGTTTTCGGAATAAAAAAGAAGAAAAGATGATAAAAATGAGATAAAATAATAGGCAACATAAAGCAACATGAAGAACAGCATCCAGAACAACACATGCAACTGCAAATTCACCACATGCACCCACCAAGCTTGTCCGACAGGTAGCGGTTGATATCGGCAGTGCTTGTGTTCACTTTCTTCAGCAGACCAAGCTCCTTGCGGACCTGAGGCGGCAGTGGCATTGACTTCGCGCCGCGGTAAGAGTCGTAAATGATCTTGTTCGTTTTGTGGTTGTGCGTGGAAATCTATGGCGAATCATGAATATGTTAATTCATCATTCGGTTGGCATTCATGACTTCTGGAACCCACCTCCGTCCCAGGGACAACGCAGACCTGCCACTTCGCTTGACCGCCTGATATCACTTCTTCTGAACGCACCAGATATCCAGCCTCACAGCCAGTATATCTGGAATCTTTGTCTCGGCGACCTTCACCTCGCGAAGCCTGCGTGGATCCGTGCGTGCACCACATGCGTCTGAAATAGTATCCAAAGTTGGCTGGAAGCTGAGATCCACCGGGCCGACTTAAGCAACATAACATTGAAAAATACAGAACTGATCAGATGCAAGCAACACATTATGCAACACAACATAGTGTACCTGTTGTACTTTTCTGCAGATTCGGAGCTCCGAACGCGAAAACACAGGAAATGCTTAGCTTCGTAGCTGCGTCGAGCAGCCTCAAACTCCTCCCAATTGTTGAATGTTTTCTGGGGTAGCTCTGGCACAATGTTATCGACCGATACATGGGCCGTCTTCATCTTCTCGCGGGATTCCCAAGTTTTAGTTCGACGTGTCGGCTTACGGCTAGGTGGTCGCAGAAATTGCTTCGTGGAACTTGGGAGCATAGGTCTGCTGTTCGTGCGTGCAATTTTGATAACTCTGGTATCATCGTTGTCCGTGCTGGCTTCATAGTCATCAAATGCCTGTTTGCGTTTCAGTTTTTGCGCCGATTTGGAAGAGCGTGACATCGCCAATGTTGCATGTGCATCTCGTGTGGTCGCTACAAATTCAAGCATAACAGATGTAAGAAAACCAATTTAGCGACATAAGAGGCAACATAATTAGCAACATAGGACCCTGCAGAAGCCTCACCTGCAGTACGGTTATCGTTCAGCGCGTTGTCGTTCTCGTTGCCAGCAGCAGATGCAACTGGTACTCCTTCAACGACGTCGCCTGCGTCATCCGCATCCACAGCATCTTGCACAGTGCCACCAGCATCATTGATGCAGGCAGCATCAACAATATCTGCCTCTCCACCGTCGCCATCGCCAGCGTCTCCCCCTTCATCATCGCCATCGCCAGCGTCTCCACCGTCATCATCGCCAGCGTCTCCACCGTCGTCACCGCCATCACCGGCGTCTCCACCGTCGTCAGCGTCAGCGTCTCCACCTCCATCATCGCCATCACCGGCGGGGGGTCCTCCGCGTCTCCAAGATCCTGCATCTCGTCGTCCACGCCGTCATCTGGGTCTTCGTCGGGCAGATAGTCACCGTCATCGCTGTCGTCTCGAGCGAAGCCGTGTGTCGCTAGGATGTAGTCGACGGGCGCATGCGCACGCAGCGAAGCACGACGGGGTAACGCTAAAAAAGAGTAAAAACGCAGAGCAAATAATAAAACAGAGCGTTAGTTGAGATACTGTGCGTTGTTGTGCTTCGGCGCATACCTGTAGCTTCCGCAGTGGCTTGCTCTTTCGGCTTCGGCTGCACCGCCTTCTTTGTCGCCTTCTTCGACCTCTTCCCTCCAGTGCCGGACGTTGTCGGCGTGTTGGCTCGCGCTCCTTTCCTCCCCATGTTCGTTCTCCGCGTCGCTCGCTCCCAACCGTTGACCAAAACGAAAATGAGAGATGAGGGGGGAATCGTACTTAAGCGACCCCAAAAGATCTCGCAAATTTTCGAGTTCAAATGTGAGCTTTCTACGTAAGAAAAAATGGAATAAATTACCCAGCAACACAAAACACGATTTGTGTTGCTCTGAGCAAGTTGTCGTCTTGTCGTAGTAATGTTGTAGTAACGACACCGGAACGAGACTGCACAGTTCATGTGCGCGCCGCTGACACCTTCGGAGCAGTAGACGCCCATAAGCACAGCGATACCCCACGCCATGTTGATGCTGAGCCACGTGCCGTTGCTCTCCTCAGAGAGCACGACTTGGTTGTTGACGCCCATGCCGAAGCAGATCATGACGAAGGTGCCGAGGAACTCGGTCAGGCATTCGCGTATGTGCGGATTGGTCGTGACGAACCATTGAGACTCGTGGTCGAGGCGTACTTCGTACTGGCTGCGGTTGGTGTGGTGCAGTGAACGATCACACTGGTCGATCACCCGCGGCGTGTACGGGGTAGCGGCAAAGCCCGTGTACCCCGTGGATTCCTCGAGGATGGCCTGGCCGCTGTTGACAAAACTCGAGTCGATGCTCGAGTGAATGGATTTGAACTTGGAGGCAGGAACGGTCACAGCCACGTGACCGCTGTTGGTGAAGCCTTGCGCGGCAGTCGAGGTCGAGGACTTGGACGAGAAGTTCATGATCACTTGAGTTGTTGATGCACACGAGGCAAAAGAAATAATGAGAACTCCTGGATCATGGTCTCAGTTGAGCACAGGACTACTCGACGCTCTCCACAGACGCATCTCGGCGGGACGAGGCTCTTTCGGAGGCGGCAACTGTGAATTTAGTCCGCGGTGCCGAGAGCGAAGCGAAAGGAACAAGCGGATAAATGGTTTTCCGAATGCAGGAAGACACTCAACGCTCAGGCCATGACCAACCCGACAAGAACACGAAGAACCCGGGTTGCAGAATAAGACCGCACGGCCAAGCCAACACACGTTGAACGTCCGTCGTGTGCAAGGGTCTCCTGAGTGACGTGGTTCATTGTGGGTCTCGCGTCACAGAGCTCAAGTCACGTATCGGCTTCACGCTCAGCTCAATAGGCGACCAGACCAACCTCGCCGCAAGTCACAAGCTCAAGCGGCACGTACGAATTTCAAGCCGGGGCAAGCAGCACGAGCTGATATCACGTTCAAGACGGCTTACACTTCCCATGGCGAAATGCCCATTGCAGTACAAATACTCAGTGAGATCGAACGACGGTCTGTGGGGGTTGGTGGCCTGTCACGCTTCGTCAACATGCCCTGGCCGGAACGCTCAATCTATCTCGGGGGCATTCGCTTACCGTCAAGGGCACGCCTCCTCAGGACACAACAATCATTGCTGGTGACGACGGACTGGTTGGGTGCGGAGCTACACCACTTCTGCAATGCACGCCAAGAGTGTCGGCCTCAACGGTCTGACTTCTGCCAGGAAGGCCGAGAAGTCATCACCACGGATCTCGCCTGGCCATTGTCCGGAGATTGCCTACGAGAGGCTGCGCATTCCACAAATGGAGCGTACGTGCTGGTCGCCGGTCAGGTTTCCGTGACAGTGGGTAAGAGCTTCGAGGGCAACACTCAAGGCTTACGCATGCGATTTTGGTACGCCGACACCCGGCCTCGACAGTATCACCACTGTATACGTACGTAACCATGATCCGCTCTTTGGACACTAACAATTCATTGGGTGGTGTTGTCCATTATGTTTACGGGCCATTCAATTTGGGGGCTGCCACTCGGCACCTTGGTCCTCAACCAAGGAGCCTCATGTCTATGGCCCGTTAAACACAATGAACCACTTTAACCCCCAATGTCTGTATGCACCGAGGAAAATGGTCCATTTGGCGCAGTCGTGAGGCGGGAGCCCTATGCGTTTCTGAAACACGACAAATGGCTTTGTTGCCCCCCATACCTGTGACCGGCTCTCGATGGGGTCAGCTAACTCAATTCAAGTTCAGAAATGATAACTTTGGATAGTCGTGTTTGATGCTTGGCTTGGCTAAAGCATGTCACTGTCGTTCACCGAGGTATTTCGTGTCTGACCTGATTGTCTGTCCACACTAGACGGGGTTGTGACTGGTAGCCAGACTTGCCCGGATAATACCCATCTGTTGAGGGTCATGTGACTTGGTGCGCTCGCGCAGCTTGTCAGCGAGACGGCCTGCACTGACACCCCTGAGCCGTGGAATCGAAAGCACCGCATCCACTCGCGAGCAAGCGTACATGGATCTGCTTGCTCGAAGCCTACAGCTAACTCATTCTCTTCCAGGCATGGATTCTCTGCTCGGGGTCTGCTGAGCTCTTACAGAGAAGTCCTGCATTTCCCTTGAGTGCAGCACGCATTATCTCGTGGGTTACTAGAAACGCAGTACTCGCCTTAGCAAGTCTCAACAAAATGGAGTGCAACATACTACATAGTACGTAGGATTCTAGCCGTTTGTATCATTGTACGGGGTCGCTCTCCTCTCCGGGGGTCGAAGTTGTTCCTATTTTCTTTTTTCTGCCGGGAGTGCGCTACGCGTGTTTACACGGTGTGTGAAATACTCGGTTCCGCAGAGGTGACGGGATGCTGGATCTCGACGAAAAGAATGTAGGCACCGGCGCCGAGAACCCCGCCGAGAAATGGACCAACAATTGGAATCCAGAAGTAGTAGGAGTACTCCGTGAAAGCCGCTTTGTATCCGGCCAAGTACCGAATTTGGTGGAGCCCTGCACCTACAAAATGTTGGTGCAGTCCTGCACCTACGAGGTGTTACTCGCCAATCACAACTCGGTATTGTCCTCATTGACGATCTGAGACTTTGGTTGTGTCCTGCACCTACATTGATTTGTATCCAA
>JAIKVD010001582.1:0-10240 GCA_024679075.1 Phytophthora uliginosa | reverse complement strand
TCCCCACCAAGAACGAGCAGCAGCAGACGCGGCGCGCGGCGCTGGCGCTGTCCGCCGTGGCGCTCACGTCCCTAGCCGTGAGCTACTCGACGTCGGCGTCCTCAGAGCCCCAGGAGAAGAAGAAGACGACGAAGAAGGAGACGGAGACGGTCGTCACCGAGCCGCGCTACTTGTCCAGCCCCGAGGAGTTCCTGTACCCAGTCCTCCAGCCTTTCAACACGGGGATGCTCCGAGTCTCGCCCGTGCACGAACTGTACTACGAAGAGTGCGGCAACCCGTACGGCAAGCCCGTGATCATGGTGCACGGCGGACCGGGCGCGGGCTGCTCCGCCAGCATGAGACGCTACCACGACCCGCGGGTCTACCGCATCATCCTATTGGACCAACGCGGGTCGGGACGCAGCAAACCGCACGCGTCGTTGGAGGACAATACGACGTGGCACTTGGTGCAGGACATGGAGAAGCTCCGACGCCACTTGGGCATTGACAAGTGGCAGGTGTTTGGTGGGTCCTGGGGGAGCACTCTG
Organism: Phytophthora uliginosa; assembly: GCA_024679075.1. Lineage (NCBI taxonomy): Eukaryota > Oomycota > Peronosporomycetes > Peronosporales > Peronosporaceae > Phytophthora > Phytophthora uliginosa. Next base: position 9,713 of record JAIKVD010001582.1, on the reverse strand, counting down.
GTAAGTGTTGGGAGTGGAGTGGGGTGGGTGGTTATGGTGGTTGATGGATGGAGATTTCTTTTTGTCTGTGGGTTGTTGTAGTCGATTGCGTACGCTATTACGCACCCGACGCGGGTGACGGAGTTGGTGCTGAGGGGCATCTTCCACCTGCGCAAGCAGGAGATCGACTTTTACTACCAACATGGGTCGAACTTCCTGTTCCCAGACCGCTGGGAGGCGTACCGGGATGCCATTCCCGAGGAAGAGCGCGGGGATTTCTTGATGGCGTACCACAAGCGCCTCACGAGTGACGACCCGAAGATCCGCATCCCTGCGGCGCTCGCCTGGACGACGTGGGAGAAGACGACCAGCAACTTGATCCCTCCTGTAAGTTGGGTTCTATAGGGTGGGCTTTTTGTGGAGGTCGACTGGTGGAGTGACGAGGTTGTGTTTGTTTGTGCTTAGGCGGATGCGGCGGACAAGTCGATGGATGAAGAAAAATTTGCGGAGGCATTCGCGCGTATTGAAAACCACTACTTTGTCAACAAGGGCTTCTTCCCCACGGACGAGTTCTTGAACGAGAACGCCTATAAGATTCGTCACATTCCTACGGTTATCGTCCAGGGGAGGTACGGGGCGTTGTAGCAACAGAAACCATTATGCAGGACTAGCTAACGATGCTCTTTCGTGCCAGGTACGACGTCGTTTGCCCCATGAAGACGGCTTGGGATTTCCACAAGGCTTTCCCCGAGGCCGACTTCCGCGTGGTGCAGACCGCAGGCCACTCGGCCATGGAGCCCGGAATCGCCAAGGAACTGGTCGACGCCACGAACAAGTTCAAGAAGCTGTAGGCTCCAATGAGCTAGCACTGCTATGAGCAATGGCGTTCAAGTTCTTGTACTTCGAAGTACAAAGATCGCGTTGCGCTGACCAGGATGAGACGGTACTCAGGAATGGACAAGATATCGATTTGATGAAGCTTGATGAGTGTACATGTACATATACTGCCGCATTCAATACCCAGAGCGCACCTCATATCCTGAAATCCTACAACATCATTGCGGTGTTATTTGTCATGCAGGAAGGGTTCGACAGCGACGCATTGCTTTTCCCAGCTATCCAGCCGTTCGACGCAGGGATGCTGAAGGTGTCTCCAGTTCATACGCTCCAGAGCTTGGAAAAATATCTATTTTATTTTACTGAGGGGGTCAACTCGAGTCAATAAATTATTGGGCAATAAATTACTGATTATCCCCAGTAAACCTCCATAATAAATATAGATATTATATACGATCACACACTAGATCGCCATAAGCGATTATATTCCAGCATCACCAGCGTTTCTAGTATCGTCGGATGTAAACTTTGGCGATGATCAGGCAACACTAACCGTTTGGCAGCTTCGACTTGAGAGCTTGGGTCAGTTGCTTGACATGGTAGAATGACAAGTCAATTCCCGGTTATTAATACGAAACGCGAATCTCTCGCCTCTCGAAGCTTATAGACGGCAGTGTGAGCAAAAATGTTTTAGAATACAAGAAATACTGATTACTGGGGTCACACAAATAAATTATTCTGGGATGTATAGCCCAGCCCAACTAAGATTAATTGCATGGGACGTGAGCCGATATACCGGTGCGCTACCGGTGGCTAAACGGGGTCCCCAAAAGGTTTAATTGCGTGGGCAGTTGGGTACCGATATACCGGGGCTACCGGTGGCTAAACGGAGTCCCCAAAAGGTTTAATTGCGTGGGCAGTTGGGTACCGATATATCGCGGTGCTACCGGTGGCTAAACGGGGTCCTCAAAAGGTTTAATTGCGTGGGCAGTTGAGTAGGCGGCTAAACGGGAGCAACAGAAAATCCACAGTACATAATTGGCTTTTACACAGAAAATCTGCTACTTTTGGTGTATTTTTGGTAAAATATAAGGTTTGGAAGGGGATCAGAGAGGGGATAAATTCTTACAGAAGGAGGGTGAAAGTCAGCCCGCCAGATCCAGCCAAATTGCCGGCTTCATATTTGTAGATGCGCTCGTTGCTCGCGCTTCCACACCAAGTGGCTAGACTGTCTTGCCCAAAGCTATTTTATGAGGCCAAGCACGGCTTCACAGCTGCCGTATTGGCTCAGTGAGACGCTTTCTTCTCCTTAAAAGCGGTTCTTTTGGGGATTTGAGGGTCATGACATCCATCCCCAGGAGGGATTTTCGTTTTCTGTTGCTCTAGCGTCATCCGGCTAAACGGGCCCCCCAAAAAGCGCATTGATACAGGTTGTCGTTTCAGCAATGAATTTAACAGTAAACAAGGAGGTGAGGCGAGGCCTGCCGGCGGTGCGTCCAGCCTTTCTCACTCGCTGTATTTGGTTCATTACCGGGCAGATGCTGCGGCTGCGAAGCAGGCGCAGGAGATGCCCGTGGCCAGCATTAAAAACAAAAGTACTCCGTAGGGGAGAACGAAAAGGGTGTGTGTGCGCGAACCTGACTGTGTTGTTGTTATCTAGGTTTATGCTCCGATAGATAACTTTATAACTGCTAGTCTATCTAACGTCGTAATTCAAAAATCCTATCCCAGCCTTCGCGGAGCCCTAGTTTCAGTAATTTTACTGGCTAACTTTTTTATTTTATTTACTGATTCCGAGCTCTGATACGCTCTACTTCGAAGAGTGCAGCAATCCTGCAGGGAAGTTAAGCCTAGATGTAGATGTGATTGTCGTTTGGTTTCATGGATCGGCAATGTGACTAACATGTACTTCTACGATGATATTAAATATCATCGTAAATTTTACTTGACTGCAGCGGAAAAAGTGGCGGCGAATACGAAGGCAACGGAAGCATTGGCCGCATGAGAACCACTACCTGTATCCACAGAGGGTTTCTCGCGTCGGACGATTACTCGCTTGCCAACGCACAAGGTTTTGAATATCGCGTTGTCCAAATCGCCGGCCACTCCGGCTTGGGGCCACCGACAGTGAAAGTACTCGTGGATGCAACTAACAAATTCAAAATGCACTCGATCTGCGCGCGATGGAGAAGCCGAATAGCAAATGAACACTTCATACTACGTAGTATTAAATACGGTCTTTGCGACCTGTTAGTCTGCCTTGACAGTGGCTGGTGGTTGCTCCGGTTCGTCGGTGCGCACACGTTTGGCTGCTGAGGCATCTACATCAGGTCCACGCTTACCATTAGCCTTGCCTTTCTTGTAGCCACCGTGCTTGGCACACAAGCCCGACGTACCACGCGCACCTGTAGTGCATCCTTCAACCGTGCAGCGGTAGCCGCCTCCGTGAAAGAGGCACAGGCTACTGCTGCCTTGTGCGCCCTTCGGACAGTTCGGAGCAGCACAACGCTTGCCACCGCCGTGCTTTTGGCAAAGTCCAGACTTGCCACGAGCACCCTTTGTACAGCCCGGGGTATTGCATGGCCGAAAAACGTTCTTCGCGCGCGGCTTCTTCGCTCCAGGACGACGCGGAGTTGTCAAACCAGACCTTGCAACACTGCCTTGGGGTGTGATAAGACCCGCGTGAATATGCGCGGCGCCATTGGTCGGAGTCGTGACAGAAATGGAGCTAAGAGCAGTGTTAAAGGACTGCATGCCCTGACTGGTGGATTGCGCCTCGCCACTGTCAACAAAGAGACCTGGGTACGGAGCGCTGGGCTGGGTTTCGACCGGTGAAAGCAGACTGCCAAACGTGCCAGGGGCGCAGCTACCGCCAGCAGCAAATCCCATTGATCCTCCTGGCGCGCTGTAGTATTGTCCATCCATTGGCCGACCATCTTCCTGAGTACATGCATTGCGACTCGGCAAATAGTTTGTGAGCGTATCAGCGACAGAATCCAAAGGCTGAAGCTGCTGAATCTGGTATCCTGGTGTAGTGGGCGCTCCTTCCGATACTATCGCGTTGGCGGCACTGTCTAGCGACGGCACGGTGCCGTCAGACGATGTAAGCGCAGCAGTCGCCACGTCCAGCGTGTGCTGAATAGAAGATAGCAGCATCGCGTCCGAAAGCGAAGCTGACGTTGTAGCGCCGGAAGAACTCGATCCAACCGCGGACGATATTGAACCCTGGTTCTCCTCTGACCTGCTGCTGGTGAATTGCCTGTTGCTGCCAATCGACGTCGCTGGACGCTTATCCCGTGGTGATGTTGGGACCCTTGGAATCGACGACAAAGGTCGAAACACCTCGTGGTGCTGGAAAAGTTTCTCGGAAACCGGAATCTCCGCAAACTCGGTCTGGCGGGGCATCGTGCCCATGAAGGCGCTTGTCTTGCCTCGAAACTGTTTGCCACTGCTCGTAGATGATGACGAGCTCCCCGGTGGGGCAGGCAGTGTGCGTCCATTCCCAAGTCTCTCCTTCCCGTCTTTCGTGGAGGCCACAGTCTCGCCGGCTTTCGGCGGTCGCTCCGACGGGTCGAGTCGGAAGTTCCCGGGCAGCAGCTTATCCTCCCCCAAGAAGATGCTCAGCGGGTTCAGCATCGGCCTGTAGTTGGGCACGTTGTCCGTGACCCGCGGGATGCAGAACGGGTCGGAGCGCAGCACCACGGCGGGCGACTCCTCCTTCAGCTTATCGTTCGTGAACAGGTAATGCATGTCCGCCACGTTCTTCGTGTTGTACAGCTCCTCGGGCTCGGGCATGTACACGCCCGCGCGCATCTTCTCCACCACCTCGGGCGCCGGCATGTCCGGCGTCTTCTCTTCTACTTCTTCTTCTTCTTCCTCGTCCTCAACCTCAACGGCCTCCGCCTCTGCTTCTACCTGAGCGCCGAGCTCCTCGACGTTCTCGTGCATGTTGCGGGCTCTGCGCGGCCTCTCGTCGTCGCTCTCGTCCGAGGAGCTCTCAGTGATCTCGTGCACCTTGCGGTCCTCCTCCTCCTCCGTCCCCTGCTGCTGCTGCTGGAGTTTGTCCGCGTCGTCGTCTTGTGGTCGGGAGAAGGCGGTGGCTGCGTCCGCGCTCGCCATGAGGCTGCTGCGTGTTGTTCTAAGTGGAGTTGAGGCGGACTTGAACGGCGCAAAGGCCTGTGGGCATGCTATGCTCTCCACGCGGGATTGTGAACCACTCGGCGCCACTGGAGACTGCGAGGCCGATTGACTTGTGAACAATGGGAGCAAAGGGGGATGAGCCAGTTTGGCAGAAACGAGAAAAATCAATTATTGAGAGTGAACGTGAGTATGGAGGTATGTTAAACCACATAGCGCCGGTGGAGTGAAAGTGGGAAAAGTAGAAACTATCATGTCGAGCGAATGTACCTTTGTTTTCTGATATTGAGCGAAGAAGACGGATGGCGGTAGGACTCATCCATTAGATTACTCAGGATATTAGTATACAGAGGGTAAGTAAGTATTGTTTATATAAATGTATTTGTGTCTTCCACATAGTGAGCTTGTTCTCACAGGTTCTAGACCTGGCTCACCCACTTCCAGGTAGGGCGGTGAGCCATGTTCGCAGACGACCTCGACGTATTTAGCGTCACAAGGAGGGCCTGCTCTGACCCGCAGTGCGTCGCCGATGGTTGACGCGCAGGTGCCCCCATGGACCCATTGCCGGGAGGATCGGGCCAGTCGAACTGCGTTTAACAAACTGAAGCGGTTCGCATTCAGCTCGTCGGTCTGCGAACGAGAGTACAGCGATACGCACGTACTGTACTGTACTGTAGCTGCGGGTGCATCTAACAGCGGAAACACACTGGCAACGGTAAGTTGAGGCCCACGAGTCGAGGGGACCGGGCTCCTTCCGCCGATCTGAATGTGCTCACCCCACCCCGACGTGGTGTGCGTCACGGTCACTTCAACATCAACATCGTGCGCCACATCTACAGGCGCCCGCGGCAAAAATTGATCGTTGTTCAACCTCCCAACGTGAGGAGCGCCCCACGCGAACGAGCGAACGCGCGAAGAGGGGTCGTTCTTGTGATCCGGTGTACGTTGATTCGACCACTTGGGCTGCCCAAGTTGGGCATATCCATAGTGTCAGGCTGTGCCAGCCTTCAAAGAGGGACCTCCCTCATGTTTCATGTCCTTCAAGCCCGTTCATATTTTCGTTGATTTCAGCGGATAACTGTGTAAGCCTTACGACAACTTATCTCACACAGTCCATGCCACAGTAGCGCCAGCACCTCACGAGCAAGTACCTTTCTCTTGTTGACCACCCACGAACTGCAGCGGACTGTCCGAGCCGCAGAAGGCGTTCACTGTTCGACACTGCCACTCTTCCAGCGGACGCTATAGTTGCAACGGAAAATCATTTTCACGTTTTTTTCAAATGGAGATTTTGGGAACAGGTCCTACCTATACTGAAGCCTCCTCTTGTTTCAAAGCATACTGAAGTATTTGATCTGGTACTGTACGCAACTCATTGTTCATTACATCTATATAGTCGACTCAGTTACTTGTGCGAGGTCGTAGCTTGATGTTACATTTTCGCTTCACATGCACAGACACCCACTAGTCTAGCGCTTAGACCGCCGCCCTGACAGTCCCGGCAGGTACAGACGCGAAGCTGCTGGGGCCCTTTTTGGCCGCAGCTATGATGGCGGCGGTGTTGTTGGAAGCCGCCGATCCACCTGTGCCGATCTTGGCGCAGTCGATGTAGACCTGCCACTCCAGCAGCGTCCCCAGCCAGTACATGGTGAGGCGGCTTTTGCCCTCGCACTTGGAATTGTCGTACGGGAACTTGCCGTCCGGGTACGTCGAGCGGCAGTTGGTCGTGAACGGCATGGCCACTTCGTCGTCGCACCAAATCTCACAGGGTCCGTCGTGGATCATTCCGCCGCCGTACCATTCAACTTGGGCCGGCAGTGGCTGCACTGCACCGCTTATGGGGTCTGTGAACCCGCACTCGGCGGTCTTGGGCATGTTGAACCGGCCCTTGCTCATGTCCTGCGTCGAGTACATGAACTCTTTGAGCGAGTTGTACTGCGAGGCCTCCAAAGCACGAGCAAACGCCGCGGCATTCTTGGAGAAATCGGGGTAGTTGGTAAACGTGTCGCCCGACTGGGGAGTCAGCGAGGTCATCGGGATGCTGGATTGGAAGTTGCCACCATACCCAGAACCCGTCAACGTGACCGCAGGTTTGGTCAGCGTGCCGTGGGCCTCGACGCTGGAAGCAGCTAGCGAGACGACGCCAGCGAAGGCGAGAACAGCGACTGTGGAGACCATGGGTGGGGCTTGAGTTGACTGGTAACTTTTTCAACGCAAATTTGCGAATGATCAAGTGTGGCCGATGGTTTGGCTTTTTTAGATACATGTACAGGCTTATGCTTTGTTTATTGTTTGGTCTCCTTTACCCGCGTAGTTGCCTGAGGAGTGCGAGATGTAAATACATGTAAGCTTATACCAGTAGTACTGTACCAATGAAACAATGAATAAGCGGTGCAGCAGAAAACCCATCAGACGGAGGAGCAGATCCGACATTGCATCTCACAACCGACTCCGAGGAGCTTCAATGTTTCTTCGCTGAGTGTTGAGCTTCGCACAGGCAGGTAGATTTTACTGCTGTATCCGGATATACGCACTTCGCTGCACATGTATTAATAACAACGACTCGATTCGGCTGGATGGTACTCGGATGTCCGTCACATTGCATGTGGCATTGTTATCAATGTTATCCATAGGATAGGACGTGCGATGCTGCGCGATACCATTGCAGACTCGTCCAAACCGTTGCGCACCGACGAGCGCTTCAGCAACAGCCGGAGGGGATAGTGCGAGCATGCTGTAACAGCTCGGGAGTGCCCCCTTCTGACGAGGGAAAATGACCAAAGAGGTATGAATTCGGTCTATAGGTGTAAAGCTGTGACGGTATGTGTGTTCGGTATCCAGCTGGGACCGCAATGACTAAAGAGGTATGGTTCGTAATGCCAAAAGTGTCCGAGTGTGTATGCCAGCGATGCTCATCTCACTCTCACTTCAAAGCGTTCTCTCAACCCGTCAAGCTCGTAGAGCATTCAACCAACCCTTTCGTACAACAACCACCTGATGGGCCTCTCGGCCAAGCGGCCTCCGTAGGAAGAGCTTCGTCCCGGAGATACGGTGGAATACTACTCGTACGCGTTTGCAGCTTGACCCTCGAGATCACTGACTCACTACCGTGAGTCCAACAGCAGTTAATTTTGCTGCGAGTTACCCGGTATTGGACTCAATCGGGTAACTCCGAGCAAAATTCACTGCACGTGCGTGAGCTGCAGTTGGTCTGCTTCGACCGTGATCATGTCTGGCTTTTGCGTTTTGATAGAGTTCTTCAGTGCCACGCGTTTATCGATCAGCACTAGTTACCATTTCGCCACATGAACGCTGCACTTCAAAGGCTGGACTCAATCTTCGACTACTTTGACAAGGTGTACCTCGTATCGTCTTATGCGAAGGCTTTTAAGTGGAGAGTGGTGAATCTAACTTCGAAGGAGATGGTAATAAACATTCGCCAAAAGAAACACATCGGAAACCGTGGTGAGGAAGGCTGAGGTCCTATCGGTGAGCGGATGTGGGCACACAGGTCACAATAGGCATACCTGCAAGTGCCGCAGCTTTCCCGGGGCGTAATGTAGATTGCATGGTAACCCTTTGTAAGCCAGGAATAATGCTACAACGAGTTTGTTTTTATAGATGCGCTCGCTTCCGCGTACTACTCGTACTGATTTTCGCCTTTGTGCACTCAATGTACTCGTACTGATTGTTCCATACGGTCAAACATTTGACTGCATGTGTATGTAGGTGTGTGTGCCATCTCGGTACAGGCTAGGGCTGGCCGGTTCATACACGTTTGGCCCTTATTGACCGAATTCATACCTCTTTGGTCATTTTCCCCTTTTGACGATGTTGGGTTGCTGTCAATCATGCAATTAGCTCGTTAGGCGCTTGGTGAACAACACTCAGTATTTGCAAGCCAGCATCACTGACCAGCGCACCCCGAAAAAAAGGACAAAAAAAATGAACTGACTCATGAGTGGAGGCATCAATTCTCTGGATATTTATATCCAGAGTCCAGAGTCCAGAGTTTTAGGGGCGATCGAGAACCGTCAAAGATCCTGTATAAACACATAATTGGACAGATGTGTAATTAACTGAAACTTTTGTATATACAAAGACCATATTAAAATGACAAAGAATCTAATAAACTGTCACATTCTATCCCAAAATGGTGAATGTTGCCCCAGTCGGCCTAGAACGACATTCAAACGACCTCACGTGAATGTTGACCCAGTCGGCCTACTGCAACATTCAAGCGACCTAGCTGCGAATTGACTGGTTACGGCAACCATAACTTATGGTTGCTTTAGGCAATCTGCGACATGTATGGTTGCTTTAAGACGTTTTCAAATTCATCGGGCGTAATTTAAAAAGCAAAATTTCAAACTCCTCTTAGGTACGTAAATCGAAGTAAAATACGAAATGCATTAAGTACGATCAAACAGACATCAAGTCCAAAAATGTGTGTGTTTGCTTTCCATTCGCATGTGGTGCGTGGGTTTGCCGCCATTCAAGCCTGCAGGTCGCCCGGTCTATATAGCACACGTCAATGAACCACGTTTGTGCTAGGCGTGCACGCGCTCTCGACAAACAACGACAACGCCATCCTGCGCGAGCTGGACGTGGCCCACCCGGCGGCCGAGAGCATGATTGAGCTCAGTCGCGTACAGCGCGAGGAGGTGGGCGACGGCACCACGTCGTTGCCATAAAGCCCGACGAGAATTCCAAAAAATGCACGTAGTTACGTCTAATTCTTAGGATTTGATCAGCGTCGG
>JAIKVD010001581.1:0-10242 GCA_024679075.1 Phytophthora uliginosa | reverse complement strand
TTTGGTGACGTTGCTCTCTTGCGGATCGTTGAATCGTTAACGTGGTACGCGGCCGCCAGCTCCACGTGCTTCACCTGCGGATGCAGCCGCGCGAACTCGCCGATCTGCAGCCGCTCGCGGTCTGTCAGGCGCCGGCCCATTATCAGGTTGTTGCACTAGTCGGAAAGTAAGCCTTCTACGTTCGCAACACAATTCCTCTCCCACAGCATACTCATGCTATGACATAGGTTTTGGCGGTACAGTGTACCACTGTCGTCGCGCCCCCCTCGGTTGCAGCCACATCGCTAAACGCTCGCAAAAGGACCGACAGCTCTAGGGACGATGAACCGGCAGGCGCTGGCCGAGGCCACGAGTCTGCACGACGGCCCCGTGCCCGTCTACCTCATGGAGGAGATTGCCAGTGCGTAGAGGCTGCTGCTGCTGCAACTTAACCGGCTTTCGCTTGCTGATCTGCCTTCTCTCGGCTGTTACAGACTCGACCAAGGGCAGCGACCGCGACGCGGAGAAGATCGCCGACTACATGCTGGGGCGCCTCAACAAGAGCAACTTAACCGTGAAGCTCAAGGCGTTGCAGATCATCTCGGTGGGGAGCGCAACAGCTGCCGGGAAGCCTCTTGAGCGTTGTTGACGTTGTGCGGTTGTTGCTACGTGGATTGTTGGCAGTTTTGCATCAGGGAGGGCGCGCCCGCGTTCAGGGAGGCGATGAGGGACGAGGAGCAGGAGATTTCGGCCTATCTGCGTGCGTGGGGAGCTAGTTGAAGGATATTTACGTGTTGTTGGTGCTGCTGGACTGACGATTTAATTTAAATTGGTTTTATGCATTGACTCCAGAATTTTCGGGTCCTCCGGATCCGGTGTACGGCGACGAGAAGTATCGTCGCATCCGCGTGGCGTCCCAGGTGAGAAAAGGAGGGAAGTTATCGTGTGATGGTGCAGAGGGCTAATGTGTCAGTTTGTATTGTGATTGATTGTAGGAAGCTCTGGTGTGCTTGAATGACGGCTTCTTGTCCCGTCGAAATGAAGAGCCACCTCAGCAGCAGCAGCAGCCTCCACCTCAAGGAGGTGCCAATAGCTGGCAGGCTTCACAAGGAGACAACGCGCCGCCGTACAACAATAGCAATGGATCTTACAACCAGGGTGGCCAGTCTGAGCGACAGCACTCGAACGTTGGAGGATCATGGGGGCAGCCGCAGGCAAACCCCTCGCGGCCTGCTCCTTATCAGGATAATCCTTCGGGAGGCTACAACGCCCCTTCTGGTGGAGGATACAGTGGCCCCTCTGGTAACAGCGGCTACGGTGGAGGTAACAGCAACTACGGTGGAGGTAACAGCAACTACGGTGGAGGTAACAGCAACTACGGTGGAGGAGACAACAGCTACGGTGGAGGCAACGGTGGCTACGGGGGAGGCAATAGCTATGGGCAGAACAGTGGAAACTCGGGGGGATATGGGTACAACCCAAATGGTCCGCAGGGCGGTTACGGTCAGAATGCGGCACCACAGCAGCAGCAGCAAGCTAGTGGCTTCAACTCGTGGTCTTCCTCTTCAACGTCTGGTCTGGCCTCGAAGAGTCTGGGCGCAGGTGTCTGGAGTAGCACAGGATACCAAAAGAAGGATCCTACCATGGACAATGAGCCGCGTTATAACCCAGCCACAAGGCGGGACAATCGCCCCACTGTTCTTGTGGGTCATTCTTTGAACTTCCCAAAGCCGGCAGGCGGTTTTGGCTCCAGCAATACCGGTGCGACTTCAGGATTGGGTGGGTTTAACAGCGGAACGTACAACCCGAACGCCGTTCGCGGCGCAAGCACTGGAAACGCTTACAACCCCAATGCAAGCTCTGGCAATGCGTACAATCCGAATTCAACGGGAGGTAGTGTGCGAGGTGGTTCCGGTGGTAACTCGAGTGGCACACCGTCCTACATCGATAACACCAATCGTATGCTAAGCGGTAGTATCCACCGGATTGGTAGCATGGGTCTCCCCGTGAATGGACAACCACTCAACGATTTGCCATCGACAGCACTCGGTAAGAAGGCGGAGGTACTGATGAAAATGGGCACGGCTGCGCTTGAGAAATGGGATCGCCGCAATATGGACAAGTCGATGGCCTCGTCTTTGGCTGATCACGACGAGCTGCGCGCTGGCCCTCAAGTAATTGACCACGGCTACTACCAGCCGAACGCTCAGGGTGCTGGTGGAGGTGATACTAGCAGGTACGATCCACGCACCCAACTGCTTCCTGCATTTTTTTTCTTAATTGACGTTGACTGTTACACAGGGACTATGAACGCACGATGATTGACAACTTGTGCGCATCTGCGGGACTCTCGCGTGCACCACCCCCGGACGGATTGAAGCGTTTTGTGGACCTTGCGCAGACTTTAGACGCACAGACTATTGGTGACATCCTGTTAGACAAGCTCGAAGATGACACCTGGCAAGTCCGTTTGAAGGGTTTGCACGTGGTGCTAGCGCTGTTGGATTCGCCAGGCGCAGGACCGTACCAGGAGTTTTTCGAAGAAAATGTGGAGGTCGTCGAGGAGGTGGGTGCTGCTTTAGACGATACATTGCCTAGATCGTGGCTAGTGTCGCCAGTTTTCTGACAATATTTCGCTGCACACGTGATGCAATTCTTACAGCTTCGAAAGGATACCAAGCCTAGCGTAGTATCAAAGACCCTCCAGGTTTTGCGTGCGCTTGGGTATGCGGACGAAGCGGTTCAGGCACCTTCCCAAACAAGCAGTAAGCGCTCTGGTGCTGCACGAGCGCAGCGTGGTAGCCCTACTAAGAGCCGAGGGCAGCAGCCGCAACAAGAAGTTGACCTTCTGGGGTTCGGCTCTCTTAGTCTGGAGTCGTCTGCTGGCCCGGCACAACCTGCTGTGCAGGTGACTGCGGATCTACTTGGTTCCCCTGTCCGTTCGCAGCCCCCACCAGCTCCGGCACCACCGCAACAAATTTCGGTACGATTGATGTTCACGTTGTATTCGAAAGTTTTCATCTAATGTTTTTGCTATCTTGTCTGAATACCCTCTAGCTGTTGGACGGCTTTGATACTCTAGGAAGCTCTACCTCATCAAACCCTTCCTACTCCCCGCAGCAACAAGTTGCTCCACCGCAACAACAATTTTATCAGCAGCCGGAGCAGGATGAGCGCAATAAGGCACTGAGCCATTTCGGAAAAGACCTCTTCGCGATCGCTAACTCACCACGCAGTGCAGGTGCTGCAGCAGGAACTGCACCACCTGGGGGTGATGCTACGCGCCTCAGTGGCGGACAATCGGCATTCAACTTCATGTAAAGTATCGTGTGCGATTTATCTGCTTTCTGCACGAAGTGTCCATAGTGGGTAGAACAGGAGGTCGCCACACTCAAACGATCAAATGAAAAACCTACGGCATGAAAACAAACCACTTGACTACTTGTATGTATTATAATGTTCTTCAGGCTGTGTGTGTCGTGTGATGCAGCCAACTGCAGGCGGTAGTCAGCACGTACCACCTACCACAGATTCGCTCACGCTCGAATACGCTTCTTGGAGGAGCCATTGACTGCGCCACCCGCTTTCCGTTTCGACTGCTTCCCACAAGCAATGAAGCGATCGGGGTCCCACAATTCTTGCCGAACCATGTTATACGGACCATTCAGAATGACCATAACCTTCGTGTCCCGATGATACTGAAGTCCAGTGATGAGCTTCGGCGTGATGAGGAAATATTGTGGCAGCTTGCTACCGCACGACGACTTCGTGATCCGCTGGAACACCTTACGCTCATTGTACACGTCCATGCCCTGATTAATCTCATCCACCACACGGAATGGACACTTTGTCAAGCTTTGGAGAGCCATCAAATACATGATCGTTCCAACCGATTTTTCCTGTACAGCATTGGTCAGTCAACTACGAGCAAAATCACGAAGCCTGAAATAATGAAATACATACTCCTCCCGACTGCTCCTCTGCGGTCATTGTTGATAGTTTCGTGTTCTTGCGAAACTGTGCGCGACGTTGGATACCCCATTTCGCGACGTCCTAAATCAAGATCAAGCGGTAGATGTATTAGCATTGCGTATCAACAATGCAGCAAGACACCCGGGTGAATGTGCTTACCGGATCCTCGTCATCCAGCACGATTTCACCGACACATCCAATGTCCATGAAAAACTCCTTAAAGGAGGAGTCGATGTGATGCACCACTTCTTTCAGTTTGGCATGCCATTCACCCTGTTATCAGTAAACCAACAAGAACATTAGCTGTAGGTCACCACTAACCCATCCCATGAATCGCACCTTAATTCCGTTGATTTTGTCTTCGCCATGGGTGACGAAGCTTTCCAGATCAGCCAAATGTGCTTCATCGTCCTGGATTTCGGCGCACACACGCTCATACAGTTCACGAATGCTCTTGTCGCCGCGGAAACACTCCAAAGCCGCTTTGTTGTTTTCAATCTTGCCACGTAGCTCATCCAAATCATCTGGAAGTTCGTTAAAGCGCTCTTCGTATTCCTCCCACGGAGCCTCTTCCTCTGCTTTGCGCTTGAGTTTCATGGCCTTTTTCGCTGTATTCAGCAGATTTTCTTTTGCGAGTTTGTAAGCTTCCCGAAGATCCCTAGAGGACGTGTTACGTCAGTTATGACATCTACGGCAGATCAAAAGACAAGTGCAATCATATGGCGATTACCGGAGGGTGGCTTCAGTCTGTTTCAGGTGTTTGTCCGTGAAGTCCACTCGAACTTGCTGTGTTCCGAGTTGCAGCGACAAACATGCCTCACGCGCGCTGGCCTTAAACACGTCTCTTGAGAGCTGCAAGCACCGCTTTATCTGTTGTGCTTGCCTGGCAGAAGCGGAACTGTCAGTGCTTGCCTTCATCGTAAACTATAGACATGTTGGTAAACTTACTTTGATGCTTGGTTTTTCAACTTTCGTGTCAAGGCCTCCTCCTTCGCCGACACATCCTGGAAAACATTCAGTGTCAATATGTTGAATTCATAATCAATTCCTAGCAAATATCTCCCATAGTGAATCACCTGAGCCAGTTCACTTTTCAAAGAATAAATCTTGTTGTCTCCCTCTGCAATCTTGTCACCCAGGCGAATGATTGCCTTCAGCTGCGAACGGATCTCTGTGATGCGATGTTGGACATTTCTCTTCTCTTCCGCATATTGTCGTTCTTGTTCTTTAAGATCGGTAATCTAGAATAGTACCACAATTCCAAATAACGAAAGAAAAGTTTTACATCCGTTTCGAGTAGTCCCGCAATATCTGCGAAAATTCTTACCTCTGCTTGGATGCGTTTTTCCCTTGATCGAAGTTCATCCAGAATCTTTTTCATTTCAGCTTTCTCGTCCTCGTTTGAAGTAGATGCTGCCAGTAAACGAGGGTTTAATAGATCGTTTGTACGCGTAGTCACGTTACGGTTGCCGTACTTGGAAACTGAGTTATAGAGGCATAGAAAGTCAGTCGCACTGCGCCACGAGGAATGCTTCACGTCGCCATCTCAAAAGCGTGATACTAACCCGAGGTGACGTATTTCTTGTAGGGAGTCACAAATGCAGCCTTTCGATCTGCTGACGCAATTTCCGAAAACATCTGTCCACCTCCGTTGATGATGTCTTCCGTCTGCTGAGAGCCCACCATCACGGTGTGAAGACCTCCATGGGCTCGAAGAGCTTCATGCACAATGTCGGGTGCAGCGACCAGCTTCAAGCACAAGAAAGATCATACGTCAATCCGGCGATCCGCTCAAAGCTGTAGTAGCCTGCATCACCGTACCTCGTCCAAGTAGCCACGCATTCCGTATCTTCCGCAATAGTCGTTCATTTGCTCTGTCGAGTATGGTCGATGAACACCATGGCACTTGCCATCTTCCACGTTCAAAATCGAAGCTTTGATGCGGCGATCTGAATTTCCGTTATTCAGCTCGCGAAGGATCGTGTTGTAATCATCGTAGCACTCAGTCACCAGCGCTGCCAGAAGCCATTTTGGAAGGGTGTCTTCAACATACTTCGCATGGATCGTTTCGTTGAGCTTCATCTGTAATGCACAGTAGATAATGCGACCACAACAACAATGTATTAGCCGACCAATTGAGAGAGTTACTTAGGCAAAGGATCCAGGTGTTTAAGTTACCTCGAGTGCGATGGGGCCCCATACTTTTCGCTTAAGTCGATGCTGATTGTTCTTGACCCAATCCGCAGCGCGAATACAGTCAGGATCAGCTCTTTGAAGGGCCAACCGGCGCTGTACATCCTCGTTGTCCAGTTTTTCAAACTTGCTAGCGACCTTCCTTTGCTCGTTATCCAAGTAAGATAGCTCACGGGCAAGTGCTTCTCTTTTACTACGGATCTCAGTTTCCTAGGTAGGAGTAGAAATAACACTAAATATTAGTCTCCACAATTTGCAGGAAGCTTCGCATAACAGGTTATACCTCCATATCCTTGGCGCGCTGCTGCCTCTCCAGCTGCTCCTTTTGCGTTTTAAGGTCAGCATCGTTAGCCATTCCTTCACGCTCTTTATGCCACTGCATGAAAAGGTATCGATTCGTCAAGCGATGTCAAATCAGCCAACGATACGAATACGGTCATAGAAGCAAGCTAAACGTACGTCTGCCACGTCGCGTTCCAGGCGCTCGAGCTTTCGGCGGGTGGAGTTGTGCTGGTTGCGCAACTCTTTGACGTCCGATAAGGTTTGGCTCTGAGCGCTTTCCATTGTTTCGATCTGCAAAAGAAGACATTCGAGTCAGTGAGTCTGGTAGCAGCACGAAACACAGGACTCCAAATTCCACTCACGTGGTTCTTCTCCTGCCTAATTTTCTCAACGAGTTGGCGTTTCTCGGTATCGACTTCATTTTTCCTAATTATTTAGCACGCACGTGTTAGCGCAATAGAGTGTTATGTCGCGTACCGTTACTTACTCGTTTTTTACTTCATCCAGCTTATTCAACTCTTGCTTAAGAAGGTTTTCGAGAGGTGCGATTTTTTCCTTGCGTTCATTCTGCAACAAATCGTAGTAAGATCAGCATCAGCAGCGGTACTCAGCAAATCCAAGAGCGGAAACCCACATCAATCGCGTCTTTACAGCGCTTTTTCTCCAGCTTCAGATCTTCGACCTCGCGTTTCGCATCCTCAAATTCGAGCCACAAACACTTTTTCTCCATCTCCTCTGTCTGCAGTGATTAACCAAACATGACAGCGCAATCTGCTCAGATTTCTGATAAACCTCGTGGGAGCCACGCGACCTCACGCACCTCTTTAATCCGCGCTTCGTAGTCTTCAATCCGCTCCACTTCTTTCTGTCGTTGAGCGTTCTCGCTCTTCTTCAGATCCAGCGCTGCACGCGCATGTTCCAATTCCTGCACGATACAGCAACATCAATGGTTTCCTGTCGTCAGCAACACTGCAACCTTTTAATCATTCAGCTCGTAACCCCACACCGCAACTCACTCGTCCTTTGTCCGACATGCTGTTCTGCAGCTCAATGATCTCGTCGTGCTTCGCAGCCAAGTCGCTGTCCGTGATGGCGTTCTCCGTGGCCTTGAGCAGCTGCACCGCATTCATCCTCGAGAACTCGCCGACCTTGTCCTGCGGCAGGAACTGGCACAAGTTGTCGATCTGGATCTTGGCCGCCTCCATGATGCCCGCGACGTTCTTGAGCGTCGAGTCCCTGCCGTCCACCTGCCACGTGCTCTTGTTGTCCCGGAAGATGTTGCGGCGGATGACCTTGTTGCCGCGCTCGAAGAACAGCTCGATCTCCGTGTAGCCGCTCTCCTTCTCGTGGCGCACGAACTGCCCCACTTTGTCCGCTCGACCCAGCAGCTACACAGCCCAAACGCAGCAGCAACTTAATATAATGGTGATAATATATGATACTGATAGGTTAAATATTACCCGCGTGCTGCCCGCCAGGCCCACGCAGAGCGCGCAGACGATGGAGCTTTTGCCCGTGCCGTTGGGTCCAAGGATGAGATTCAGACGCGGCCCGGGGTAGAACTCGGCGTCCGAGTAGGTTAGGAAGTTGTGCAGCTTGACGCGGAAGATGGATCCGTCCACGTACTCGTCCGAGCCCTCGGAGCTCGCGACGGTCACGTCCGCCATGGCCATCGCCCGGCTTCAGTCTCGCGCCGTTAGCAGTAACTGCACTTTTCCCGCCATGTATTTCAGTAAGTCTACCAAGTAGTAACTTCCCGGTAGTTCCTGTAGTAAAAACTGTACAGTCATTACGGTACAGTAATCAGTCTGGGCTCAAAATTAGTCTGTCTTCAAAATTTGTCGGGGCCAGACTATTACTTCTTGTGCCCTGTTCATATTTAATCAGGTCAAAAACATTCATAAGTAGTCTGCCTCTGTTGGGTCGGTTCCTGCCCATTCCCATGATTACTGTACATGTACCATGCGATTTCGTTAGGTACTGATTGAACACACGCAACTTTTCCTCCATACAATAGAGAACTGTAGTTTATGGAACTATTTCGGCCCTTGGAACTACCATATTTTCAAAATACCCCAAAATTGCCCAACTCCATGGGGGCCAGTTGTTCCAAGGAGGAGCCTCCTGGAGCTTTCGGCCAGAAATAGTTCCAAAACCCCGTTTACTCCACGAACTACAGTTCTCTAATATAGATCATTAGGAAGAACCTAGAAAACCGAGAATGTGAGGGGCTGTTTCATTCAAGGAATAGTGGTGGGATAGCAACTCGACCGAAACAGCGCCGGAATAAGCTCCCGAATAACTCGTCCGCTGGAAAAACGATATCGGTTTGGAAAGGCACTCAGCCTCAGCCACGCAAGCACGACTCGCTGGATAGAGCGCACCACGCATTTCGCTGTACTCACCCGGTAGCGATCGATCAGCGACATGTGGCCCCTTCTGACTACCAAGGACCACCTCAAGCCCCGCAGGAAGCTGTCTACACCTGCATTGCTCATGATAAGTCATTGAGAGACGTTTCTGGTGCCTCCTGTGGTGTTTTGATGCTATATTACTAGGTTTGAAGCACGTCATCTCGTACGTTTTCAGCGACGGCTTTTGTTGTGTGTCTCTCTTTCATGTGCGGCTCTATATTATTGCTACGTATGTCAAGAATGCAATATTCACAAGGAGCGCGTTGTCCTCGCGGCGGTGGAGCTGCAAAGTCGACGAAGGAGAAAGGACAGAGGAAGCAGCGTGCAGCCAATTGGTCAACTTCTGATGTACGCGGCTTTCAGTTAGCACTGGGATGCAAGGCATATACGACTTACCTATTGCTTCCTGATTCAGACGATCGAGTTGTTGACGCTGCGGTTCCAGACAGAGGACATCGTTGCCAACTTTCTCAACCAGCGCAACAAGGGCGACGAGAAGTCCATCTGGAGCACGGTGGACTCTCGGATGAGCACTAAGCGTGGGTGGGATGAGTGCCAAAATCGCTTGAAGACCCTCACCTCACAGTACAAAGTAACACATGTCCCCTTGTAATAATGTTTGTGTCTATTATGGGTTATTGATATCGTTGCTGTTGTAGAAACTTGTGAAGGAGGACATGCGTACCGGCAATAATACAGAGTAATGATGAGGTGCAGACTAGATCAGCGGCACCATCAGCCACACAATCTTTCGGCAAGCGGCCTTCCGTGTTTTCACCGGTGCAGGTTGCACCAACCAAGCGGACTAAGAAGGATCGGGATCTCTCTCAACATCGGCAACGTCAGTTTCCAGCCTGGTTGACCATATTGTGGGGAAATCGCCGTCACAAACGAATGAGCTGGCTACTGTCCAGGCCGATGTGGCGTCAGTTCGCCAACAACTGGTTGCGGTGGGTGATCGAGCTGAAATGTAGTTTAAATTTTATTTTTACTTTGATGCAGTAGCTGAAAATGTCGCGGCAGCCGTAACGAAGGCTGTGTTGGGAAGTATCAGCTGTTTAGTCGCGCAAAGGTACGGTGACATGTTTTGCTTATACGGTTACTGTTCTGAATAGCAATCTAACTATTTAGTTGCGCTTTTGTTGTCCTGCTAGCAGCTCTTCCTCGGCTTCCTCTTCGACTTGAAATGATCCCAGTGCTGCTGCGCTGTCATCCTCGTGCTGAACCATCTCGTCGCACATGGTGTTGTCGCTTTCGCCTTGAACCAAGGTAGCCAACTCCTCCAACGATCGTTGCTCGTATGTAAGTGCAAAGTTGTGTAACACACAACTATGGCCATGAAATTATAAGCAGGAAACCCCTTTCTACACTACCATCCCCAGAATGATGCTGGATGCGAACG
>JAIKVD010001580.1:0-10243 GCA_024679075.1 Phytophthora uliginosa | reverse complement strand
ATTTCGGAGGCGCTCAAGTGGTGATATTTTTCGCACCATTTCTCAATCCTGACCCCCCCCCCTAATAAATGTTATTCTGGGATAGGAGCGAAGTGAAAAGCCCAGTCCAACTAAGATTAATTGCATGGGACGTGAGCCGATATACCGGTGATCTACCGGTTGCTAAACGGATGTTATCTCATAAGTTATGAGATAACCGACGTCGATACCACTTACTATGTACAGGAATACAGGTATAGTGGTATACATGATGTATACCTCGCACGGATGCACTATAATAGTAGTCCATGTGCTTTGGATTTGCTCCAGCTGTCAGAAGGAAGTATTACATGTAATACAAGTTTCCCTCGAAAACTCATCGAACTCAGTACTACCTACAGCTGGTGCAAATCCAAAGCACAGGTGTACTATCTGTGCGATCTAAATTCCTGATCGCGGGAGAAAATCTGCCGGAGGGCGCATACTCCTCGACCTCAGCAGCATCTCGACAACGACGACGCTCGAGATTGCCCGGATAGATAACAATATAACTGCTAGTCTATTAATATCTAACGTCGTAATTCAAAATCCTATCCCAGCCTTCGCGGAGCCCTAGTGTCCGCTAGTGATTAAAATATGGCGGCCATTTCGCTCGAAAAATCACCACGAAAAAGCTAATTCTGACCCCCCCCCCTATTGTCACCATGGGTTTTGCGATTTGCAATTTGGCTGGACACTTATCTACAAACCAAAATTGGTCGGTCACTAAACTCAAATCAGGCTGTTTTGAGCACTAAATTAGCTGGTCACATTTTTGGTCAAGGTGGATCAAGCCAGCCGTGGTGGTACTCGATCAACACAAAACTCAGCTGAGTTCTGAGGTACAGGAACATACGTCACGGCAATTTCCACAGTCGGCGACCATTTCACCTCAGATGTGATGTCGAGGAAGTAGTCGAATAACCCATTCGACTGCCAGGAAGCGACATTAACTTGACGCGACGGAAGCCGTAGCTCAAACACCTCAGTCCGCACATCCAGATTGTCACCACAACCATCTCGAGTGTCGTTTAGCACCAAAGTCACATGTGCTTTACGAACTACAACGTCAGAATCTGCCAAAACAAGGTCGTCCCTTCGACTGTTTGCTTGAATGTTGGAGAGCAATCAGCAACGAGACATCCAACGACATTCCACTGTCGGCAGCCAAGCCCTTGTACGCCTTCACATCCCAGAACTCCCCGAACACTGCCGCACCCGCCGCCAACTGAAGACCACTCGGCAACGCATCGAATGCATGGGTGTCCCCATCAAGCTCCAGAACTGTACCCGATAGTCCAGGGAGTTGCAGTGAAACCCCAGACATTGCAGCTTCAATCGTCAGCCGCCGACCGTCTAGCACCATGTCGACACTGGCAAGCATGCGTATCAGAGCCAGTGTCGAAAGTAGAGATGCCTTGCCGCTACGCGGGGAATAGCTGCCAGTATCAACGGAACTAATCTCTAAATAAATAGGGACCACCAAGAGCGACATCGGATCGACGAACCACCGCCGACACCAGCCACTAGCTGCACGACTGGCAGCGGATATCGTCCCGCACTCTTCATCAGTATTCCCGCAAAACGTGGCGCGTGTTTGCGCGACAAACCTCGAAACACCTCTTGAATGATAGCCTCGAACATGTCGCCCCGGCGTAGTAATAGTGCTGTTACTTCCCCACGAAGTACTTCGTACCTCCGTTCAGTATAGATCACGGACAGGATATCATCTACAAGCTCCGGGATCGATGCGTACGTGTTAAACTGCCCAAAGCCGAAGGGATTCATCATGAATGTCAGCTGTGAGCAACTGCGTCAGCTCGCGTAAATATCCGTGATGATCTGGCTGAATTGACCGCACAGCTCGGACCTGGTAATAGCTTCATCTTGGCCACCTCTGCGCAAATGTCCGCCATTGGATATGATCGACACGAAGATTTCTTGGATACGTGGTGAGGAAAATGCATCCAGTAGCAAATCTGCACATGATTGAAGGACCACCCGCTCCGATTTTGAAGTTGACGACTTGACAGTTTCCTCGTCACCAACGAAGTCTGCCAACGTCAACGTAAATTTCATTTCTGCTATCGCGGTGTGATCTGCCGGATCATCGACCCAGATTTGTCCCTGTCTGATGGGCGGAATGTTGAAGAGCCATTGGCTTCGGATACGAGAGTCCATTTCATTGAAGTAGAAGGAAAACGCCTCCAGCGGAGTAGCAAACACGAAAAGCCGCAGCAGTAGCAGTTGCTTGACGAGATCCAGAGCTTGAAGCTGGAGTGAATGTGTCTGCAACGTCAAACGCTCTTGACACAAACAGCAGCAGAACTGCGTCGGCTCATCGACGGGAGGGTCAGACTCGGATCGTGCATATTCTTGAGATTGCGTAGGCGCCACGTGCTTGGCCTCGTCCTCCGCCGCGTCCTCGTTGATACCGCTGGTAACTCGTCGCAGCCCTCCCTGCTTGGTCCACTGCACCGGTGAGGGGAATCTATACCCCAACGGTACCTCCTTTTCTTCAAGGTTAATCGCACATCCATCGGTTCCGGTCATACGCTGTTGTCCAGAGCCAGACGCTTTTTATTATGTCTGCGGTACGACACCATGGTGAACGAAGGAGATGGCTGCCTCGCAGCCACAGTCGCCAGCCGAATTCCTGTACCGGATGAGCGTCCACCAGTATGGCGTGGATTTACGCTCGCTGCAGTTGGATGCAAAACGAAGACGTAAGCAGCCAGCACGTGCTTCATTTCGCGCTGCGTCTTGGTGGAGCCGCTTTCGTAGCTGTAGTACCACATTGGACTTTGGCGGTCGTTGAGCTCGTACAAAAGTGTGTTCTATAAGAGCCACCGACGTGAAAGAAAAAAGAAAATGTTAATGAAAGAAACAAAATCATCACTCTCTTGGTTGAAGTAGCACTCTTTGCACTACTCGGAATAGCTCATGACACCTCCGGTAGGCGAAACTCACCTCTGGAAGCTGCTGCTGGTAGGTGTAGCTCGCCTTGCTCGCGCGGATCCAGTCGCTCTCCGTCACGTTTGGTCCAGACATCGCGTTTGCAGGAAGAGCTACCATGGCCCCTGGGGTCAACGCCGTGACAACATCGCCAGAGCTGGCGATGGCCGTAGTCAAGGTAGACTCGAACCGCGCAGACACGAACAGGTCTGGGTTGTGGTCTGCGGCGGCAGCAGAGGTGCTGGACTCGAACGTGATCAACAGGTGCACTGAACACCCGCAGTAGCTTCGCGGGACGTGGTTTGGGCAGCAATGTGGGAAGCAGCAACTACATGGCAATACGCACATTGTGACAGTTTAGAGTTTTCTCCGCAGTTGACGGAGTATCTAGACAGCCTAGTCTAGGCTCAATTAAGTCTGCGTACCTTGGCATTCCGCTTCTTGTTATTTCTGCTCGTGAGTCATATGAACAGGTATACATGTAGTTCAACAGCCCGTTAGAACACGCTAAACTGGTGTGGAAACACGCGCCTAGATCCTGGCGTACCGTACCTGGTGTAGGAGGGGGAAAAAAGATCATGCTCGCTGCGGCATCCGAAGCGAGTGAAGGCGCAGGAAACGACGCTAATACGGGCCTCTTCCATTCTCCCGTTTCCCTTCCGTTCTCCTTCCTTGCGAGTAGTGTGCGATCTGGAGGAGGGGATTGGGCCGCCAACCGACCCCCGAGGCAGTCTGTCCCTTCGGTAGTTTTTATGCTTGTCCCAATTGTATCGACTGAGATTTGCGTGCCTGGCGACTCGCCAGTGGCGAGCAACGTGTGCAAATCTACCCCGCACTTGAGTCAACATCGGCATGCGTGATGTCCTTCCAGTGCTCACTTCAAGTGTCATGTCGGCGAAAACGTTTGTGTGATAATTCAATCATTTTGAAGCCATTTCCACTTACTGTTCGTCGTCGTTAGCGCATACTACTGGAATATTTCATCACAGAGCTGCACAAAGAACGCCGCGAACCGCTCCATAATGGAGCGATTCCCTGTGCCGGAATAAATCCCAGACCCAGGAAAAAACCGTGCAGAAAAGAGGCGGGAATAAACATATGAGCAATGAAAAGTCTGTGCGAGGGGGTACGGTAGGTGCGGCAATTGCTCCAATTTACAATTACATGTAAACGAAAACGACAGAAACGAGATACACAAAGCACTGACAAGCATACGGCCAGCAATCGCCAGCCAGCAGAGGTTGACGCAGGGTAAACAGCGGATTGGACGTCGAGGTTATCATCCCGATGAATTTATGTACGCCACACAGCAAAGCGAGTCGAGATCCACCAGGATATGCATACAGTCTCAGACTGATACCGTTTACAAAAACTAGCATATCCAGCTCGATTCGTCTGTGTTGGTCCCTTCCACCCCCTCTCCTCGAGACTGTATGCGTATCCTGTTCCATCGTTGGCCACTGGCCAATGGCCAGTCAGGATTTGTACCTGTGTATGTTTTGCCCAAATCTGTACGTTACGGACCTTTCCTCACAATTGAACTGGGGCCAAAGCCCTGATGCAGGACTCTATTATTCGATGGACTTAAGTGGATGCACAGACCGAATTAGCATTGAAGCTGACTGCATACCACGTGAGGCCAGTCTCATCACAGATCGAGCCACCTCTGGGTTGTCATCCGACAGCCACTTTATTCTTGTAGAAGGGGAGTACATTCACAAAATGTACGGATGACATGGCAGGTCTCGTCTAACAACTGATATCTGTACACGTATTGATATTTACGAATACAGGTTTTCTCTCATTTTGGTTTTCAATTTGATCCTGATGCCATAATGTTGGTGGTGTTTCCCGTTTACTTACGTACCTTGTAGAGGTCACCAACGACAAGTTCACAATATCCAGACCGCTAATATAAAATTCAGCCCCGCCCTGAATTTTCAAAATGCGATTATGGCGCCATTTTCGAGGGATAATGACACTTTCGCTTTTTAACGTGTTCGCGGGCGTGATTTTGCTCTGAAATGCAGCTATTGCCCCAAAATGGCATTATCTCGTCTCAACGAGCACGGCCTCAGTTGCAACTCCGAAGTCATAGCTATATATACACACCAACCAACAGCCTCCGAGCAGCCCGTGGTCTCCTTTTAGAAGACGTGGTCGACAAACCACTGTAGCAAAACAAAACAAAAAACATGTAAATTTCGCCTCGATACATGTATCAAATTGAACAAGTCCGTGTAGCGATCTCTATCAGGTCAAGATAAATGAGTCGACAAGTTATAGCCCTGACTCGTGGCTGTTTGTCAGAAAAATAGATTGGCAGCAAAATGCAGATTCAGTCGGACTGCTGATAGTATTGCAGTGCTCAAAATTCTGTTTCAAGGATTTTGTACATCGAAATATATGTTAGCCCAAATGCCTATTAATCAATTAGCAAAATCATGCCCACTGAAAAGGCAATGGCAAATTTTCTGGTATCACGACGCTGCAGTGTCCTCTCTGGAATTTTCACCGCTCAGATGGGGCTTATAAGTTGTTGTTTTTTGCTTTGATGCGGTATTTCTCCAGCAGCCTACTGTGGTCCTTAGAACGGCTTATTTGCTCAATGGTTGATAATTACACAGCAACACTCGATTATCGTTGAAAAATGTGCACTTTCAACAACACTTCGACGAATAACTCGACTCTACTGGAGAACTTCCTCTTCGGTCACCCTGATGACGATTTTCGTTTGCAGGTAAGGAATCTTGGCAATAGGGATGGCGGGCAACCTGTAAGAAGTACAATATTTTTTCCACCAGATTAGAGCTTACAATTTGGGTTCAGCCATTAGTTTTTTGTGTGGTTTAAACGAAAGCATACCACTCGAAATTAACCGAGTTGTAGGTTTATGGGCACGCAACCCAGTCAACCGCGAATTTACCTCCGATGTCTGATGTTAACGAGGCATCCGTTGAGCTTACCAAAGTGATGAAACGTTGGACGGGCTTTCGAAGGAAGAAATTGACTATCTGGAGTATCGTATTGAAACATGACTGTCATTGCATGCGTCAGGAGGGAAGACATCGGCAGGTTTATGCCTGGAATTCATAGTGAAGGTGTCCGTGATGTTTCTTTTGTCGACCTCGGATTCCTACGGAGAGAGCTTGGTTTTGGGCCACAAATAAGAGCATTTTATATTCATACTGACTTGTAGCCGGCATGGTGGCGTGTGCACCCGATTTGCAGGACGTGGTTTCGATCCTGTAGCACGTCGCAGATCACGTCCGTGAGCCACTACAATACTACGTGGTCCACACCGCATTTGTCCTGTAATCTTTTGTATGCATGCATATTTAGAAGGTCTTTTTGTGGAAAAAAATAGACTTGCTCCCATACAAATTTAGAAGATCTTAAAAATAGGTACATGTACAGCTCTTCAGCATGTGATAGTAGTCGCTGCTGCCGAAGTTTTCATGACAGCGACGACAAACAACAATGGAAGTCGCGTGACCGCTGCAGGTCTCGACGCTCTGTTTCGACCAGCAAGAAGCACAAGCACGGTACATGCAGATCTGACAGCGTTTCGATCGCCGTGTCGGGGCATCTAGCAGCTTCATCCGAAGACGCTTCGTGCACGCCACGCACCGCGTGTTTTTAGTCTCGTACGCCTTGCGGTACTCCGAATCGGACAGTTTGCTACACTCAGCTCGCAGACTAAACTGATTTGTGTGGCGCTGTCGCTGCTCGACTATCCCCGGCAGTCGGTGGAGGCTTCTCGCCATAGCTATCAGTCGCATGCGCACAGTTTGCGCGTCGGCATGTCCTTCCGGGGTGTTTTTGGGAGCGGTGAAGGTCGCGTGGAAGCTCACACGCACTCGAGGACCAGGGCACCCTACAGTCTGCGACAAGGGCTCCACTGAATATGTGGCGGTGATGCCGTGTAGCTGTGTGACTCGGTAACTGGCCATTTTGCCTGCGTTCAGCTCACTTGGCGGCATTGAACTCAATACAATGCTGAAACCCGTGGGGTCGTCGATGTTGATAGATGAAGTGGAGGACTCCGACGAGCCATTAGACTCAAACGGCTTCGCGAGAGCGACCGAACGAGATCGGAAGTTCTCGAGGAAGCACCACTCTTCGTTCCTGGCGAAGCGGCGAGACCGAGCGAAACAAGCGGTTCGCACTGTCACGTGGTCATCGCAACGCAGACAAAGTTCGGGTTGGCCTCCTCCTCCTCGTCTTCTTCACTGTCGACGTCAGAGTCATCGTCAAAGCCTCGAGGCTGCACCTCGTGCACAATGGAGCCGTAGATGAACTGGTCTCCAAGGAGCTCTCGAGCTACCCCATTGTAGTCACTCTCAGTCCGCGGACACAGAATCGAATCGACTCGACGTCCTCCGGCTCACAGGCCACTTCGCCCGTCGTGAGGACCTCAAAGTTCTCACCGCCAGCTCCCGTTCGGCGCGAGAGCATAGCGAACCCTGAGATCTCTTTGCACTCCCACATCACCGATGGGACGCGCAGAAGCCTGCCTCGGCGACTGATGCGACTGGAGTTCCGAGCTCGCTGTACCAATTCGGCAGCGGACACGCAGACCTTCCTGGACGGGTGAAATGGTTTGGGTCCATCGGACTCAAAACCCGCCCACGACGACATCGCAGGCGATGGTCGGTCCGCAGGAACCGTGCGCATGGAGCTCGTCAAGTGAGATCGGCGGCGTCGGGATGACGTCTGCGTGGCGTTGGGGTGCCAGCATGAGTCACCAACATCCCCCAGGACTTCGCGGTCCTGGTTACGGTAGCTGGCGT
The DNA here is from genome assembly GCA_024679075.1 of Phytophthora uliginosa. Lineage (NCBI taxonomy): Eukaryota > Oomycota > Peronosporomycetes > Peronosporales > Peronosporaceae > Phytophthora > Phytophthora uliginosa. Next base: position 2,477 of record JAIKVD010001580.1, on the reverse strand, counting down.
TTCGACGGGAGGACGGAGGCTCGGGCTGCTTCCGGCTGGAGACAAACGGGAAATGGATCGGCATTTGGGATGGAAGTTGGAGCACGACAGGACGAGCGAAAACGAGTTGGGGGGGGGGGGTCGAGTGTGGCTTGGGCGAGACGAATTGAGTTGTGCGACTTGTGCGTGTTTTTGCTGCGGAAAGGCAACCGCATGAGCGCGACCTTCCTTGATGGCGCTGAACCGCGCGCATGGAGCGTAACGCGGCGAATTCGACGTAGGCCCAGCGAGCAGCTCAGAAAGCGCCGGGGGCAGCACGCACGCTCCTGTGTCCGTGGCTCTACGGGGCTTCAACTACAGGAAATAGTTTATGGAGCTCCCCTTGAAACGGTTCAGTGTCCTTCTGGACACTTATCAGCGCAGAGAAAGGACGTAGAGATGTGAAGCTGGGGCTCTATGGAGCTCGTCTCGCGGACGAGCACGAGATTCTCAAGACTGTGATGATGCAACCTCTGAGGGTGCTGCAGGCAGCTTTCACTAGCAGTTCCAGACCCTCGATGACACAGTACCCGCTGACGTCGGATAGCACAAGGTGTCACAACCGAAGACTCCTGACAGCCCCACATTTTGGCGTGCAACGACAATACGGAGCGCGTCGGATACTCCGCAACACTCGTCACTACCTTTTCGTCATTTCGTTAGTTGCGACCGCGTCACTCGAAGAAGCCCCGAGAAGCATGGGTCAGAGACCGCTACGCGTGACAGCGAATCCAGGCGAACTGCGCTGGTTCTTCGACTGGACCTGTGTCCGTAGAACTCTACCGTGAAGCCAATCCCGCCCTCAGGTCCAGACGAAGAGAAGGACTTGAACGTACCGCTGGACGTAGAGCAGAAGTCGCAGACGGCGAGAACGCGCGGAAGCCTCTACGATGGGCTACGTGTCGACTCGTTTGTGGTGGTCGGCCACATATCGACTCAGCAAACGGACTTCTCAGTCACCGCCATCGACAGATACTTGCCATCGGACAGGAGAATGTCAGTGATCTCATGTACACGCAAGTTTGGAGAATCTACCGGTGATCCGGCTTGTACCAGCGACGGGTGACAAGGGCAGACACCCGTCCACATCAATACATTTCGGGCAGGCCGCTAAGTTCATGAAGCATCCAGCATTTGCCGAGAAGCTCAAAGCTGCATGTAGTTGATGCCTTGTGTAGAGAAGCCCCAATAATTTTCGCTAATAAAATAGGGAACGAGGACATGGCGCCCAGCTCAATGCCTGATTCTTTCAAATTCACGAGGTCGTCTGCTATCCTTTTGATCGGCGTTTTTCGGAGGATCTGCACGGTTGAAGTAGTACAGTACAGTAGTTTAATGATCTAACTGTAGTGATCTGACATCATCCCGCTAGGATTGCCAGGAGGAATGAATAAGTTACAATGCCCCCTTACAAATTTTACTTCACTCGTGATGTCAAAGCTACAATGCCCTCCCGGCAATCCATCCACCCATCGATGGTTTGTATTTCGATATGATATTGTGAATATGAATAAATAAAGCATCGGTTCCTTCCTCGGGCCACGATGTCTACATACTACGACGTCTCAATCCCCACGCAGCTTCGCCTCGGCCTTGACTCGAATGATTTTGGACGCGATCTCGCCGAATCGCACGAGCGTGTCGTACTGCGAGCGCGTAATGTCCATCGGAGCGCTATGCACGCAGCAAATGGAGCCCACCATTATTCCGCCTGGACCCGTGATCGGGATACCGCAGTAGTACTTGACGCCTTGCCGGGTGACGGGGTTCATGTTGTAGAACCGGAAGTCTGCTTCGGGGTTCTTGATGGTGAAAGGGGCGTTGCCCATGAGCAGGTGCTGACAAAAGGTGTGCTCGCGCAGCAGGAGAGCCTGCACGAAATCAGGGATCGTGCAGCTCAGGATCAACTGGTGCGTCGCCCCGACGATCGTGATCATTGTGCAGAAGAATCCGAGTTCCTTGCCTAGGAAGGAGCAAATGATGTCGAGCTCCGGCGTCGGTTCGTTTAGATCCATGAGGCGATGCACTCCAATCGTTCAGACTCACCATCAGGAACAGGGGCAGACGGAGAGGATTTATCCATCGGGTGCAACGGATACGTGCGCCCGTCATGTACTTCTCCTCGTCTTCATCCTCTTCGCTGTCAGTGCTCTCTGCATCGCTACTGCTGCTGTATGTAGTCTCCGTGGTAGCTTTCGAGGGGTCCAAGAGTATCTTAATCACACTGACTGTGGCGTTCTTGGTAGAAGCGACCGCAAGGTTTTCGCGCAGACTCTGCTGACCCATGACCAGGCCTCCTTAATGATGGGAGCTCCCGTGATTCCCGTGATGAAGCTCAACACGGGAGAATCGTAAAGCTTACTATGGGAGTTATGGGTCAACTGCCGAAGTCGCTGCATCTGCTCGCCCAGTTCCTTCCACCCTTCATCGAACGACGTTTTCGAGTCGGTAGAACTGTC
>JAIKVD010001579.1:0-10246 GCA_024679075.1 Phytophthora uliginosa | reverse complement strand
AGCCGGCCCCTGCCGGACTGCAGCTGACGCTGCCGGCCATCAGCGAGGAGGAGCTGCAGCGCGTGGAGCAGCGCAACAAGGGGCTGGCCGAGAAGGCGCTGGCTTCTATTGGTCAGGGTGTAACCGGCGAAGCCCAAGCCATCTTCGATGCACTCAATAAGACGTACGTCTTTGTTGCTGGGTGGACGGCTGAAGGTGTGACGAGATCTGACAGGCTGCTGCTGCAGGATGCCGTGTGAGTGGGAAGGCGCCAACATCCGAGTGATGGGAGAGGTGGTGATCAAGCCGCCGTACCAACCGCAGAACTGTGTGAGCGCTAACACGCAGGTGCTCTCGCGGGTCAAGAAAGTGGTAAGCTAATACTAACCTGGGCTAAAGGTGAGCAGTGTGGTTAACTGGATGTGTGTGTGTGTGTGTATTGTAGCTGGAAGGGGAGAAGAGCAAACTGAAGAAGGCCAAGAATTGAGCGAGGTGATTATGGCTGCGACTCCTTGGATCCGTTGTGCTCTACTAAAGCAGATCCCGCGGTCGAGGCAGTCTTCTGCTTCAATGGGGGATGCACTAATCGATCGCCCATCGTCACAAGAGCAGGTCTTGAGAAAAAAGTGACAGCAGAAGCTCATGTAGAAGCAAACGCCATGTGTACACTTGGAAACAATGGAGGATAGATGGCATGACATACAAAATCTAACAGGGGCGCGCTTTGTAGACTCGAACCTGGTTTTGTGCCGTTATCCTGAATGTACCATTCCGTCTCAAAAATGATGTCACATGGGCAGTTTTATGATGCGCATTTTGTCAATATCGGCTTGTGCTACGCTCTTTTTGTCTCAAACGACGCGGTGCGGTCTCACGGTTCAAACCGTGGGCGCGAATCAAACACACAAATTATTTTTGGCACCATGGTGACCAAATGGCCCGGTCTGGGAGCTGGGAAAGGGGATAAACAGCGAACATGTCGCCCATCCTCTCTCATTTCCCCCATTTGCTTTTGTTTCATTTTCGGTTTTGCAGCCCGATGCCGACCGCGGGGCGGAGACGAGAGTTGAGCGACAGTAACCGCGAGCAAGTTATCCTGTGCAGCGCTCGGTGGAAGGTGTGTCACGTCAAGGTGTCGTCAAAGAGGTGGCGGCTAAGTTTCGCGTCGACCGCCGGACGATATCAAGAGTGTGGCAAAGGGCAAAGGCAGAGGAAGCCAAGACCGGCCGCCTGTGCGCCGACTCCCGCCGCCACGCGCATGGGCGACCACTCCTCGACCTGTCAGCGAAGCTGGAGAAGTTGCGCATCACTCCGTTCGACCAGCGCAGTACGATCCGCTCAGCGTCGGCGGCGTGTGGAGTTTCCAGAGCTACGCTTCAGCGACGGGTTAAAGGAGGTCAGCTCGTGGCGGCCGTCACCAACATCAAACCGCTGCTGACGGACGCGAACAAGGCGGCGAGAGTGGCTTGGTGCATCTTGCATGTGCAGCCTGCGTCTCTGCTTTTTAGTGACATGTATGACACCATTCATGTTGATGAAAAGTTGTTCTATTTGACAACTGTTAAGCGTCGCTACTACCTGCTTCCTGGTGAAGAAGCACCCATCGCCAAGTTCGCTCGAGGCGCTACATTACCAAGGTGATGATGCTGGCTGCAGTTGCGAGACCAAGATGGGACACGGCATCGGGATCTTACTTTGACGGCAAGCTTGGCATCTGGCCGTTCATCGTCCGGACACCCGCCATTCGGAACAGCCCGAGGCGCCCAGCTGGCACAATTGAGACGAAGGAAGGTCGCGTCAATCAAGAGACGTACCGCACGATGCTGATCGAGCATCTACTCCCTGCCATCCGCGAGCGATGGCCTTCGGCTGGTGAAGGCGTTCGTGTTCGGGTTCAGCAGGACAACGCACCTGCGCACATCAGCCCGGATGATGCACGTTTTGCGGCGGCGAAGGAGCAGCAGGGGCTGGATGTTGAGCTCTGCTGCCAGCCGCCAAACTCACCCGACCTCAACAGCTTGGACCTGGGCCTCTTCACAGCGATTCAAGCGCGCCAACGACTGAGGTCCCCGCGCAACATTGACGAGCTCGTAGATGCTGTTACTGCTACCTACTCGGAGCTGCCTCCCTCGACCATCAACTCGATGTTCTAGAGCATTCAAGGCTCGATGAACTCGTGTATTATGGATGCAAGAGGCAATGCGTTCAAGCCTCGTCACATGGCCAAAGCGAGGCTTGAACGGGAGGGGCTACTTCCCGTGAGCCTTCAATGCACGCCCGAAACAGCTGCGATTGTGTTGCAGCATCGCATATCACAGGCCGCTCGCCATAACTAAACCTAATATACATTGGGGGCATCAATTTTGAGACGAACAAAAGAGTGGTATGTGACATCATTTTTGAGACGGAGTGGTAGTTATTAATACGCAGCGCCCACGCGTCGGACGAGTGAATGGAGCAAAACAATCGAGAATGCTGCATCTACTGTAGTTGGCCAGCACAGCAGTTAGATACCGTACATCGATTGCTATACCTGTCGTCAATTGACGTACGTGCTCCTTGGAAATACATATAGCGGACTCTTTGGTGTAAGGGGCGGCATGAAAATGAATGATTTAATGTGCACAAAACGTTGTTGAATACCTATTGGATACTATCTCCGTGAGAAAAATACTGCACATTTCCAATCATATTACAGTCTATCCAGAAGTGATACCCTTGGAATACCAATTAAGGTTTATTTTTGAATCTCCCGCCTTCAGATCCCTGCAGATCCCTCCATCAATCCCCCCCCTCCTTCCTCCCTCCCTCCCTCAGTTGGGGACCCTCACTTCGAAAGATAACCAGTCCTGCCCAAGACCGAAGCTACTGACGAAAAACGCCAAGCTGTATGGGAGTCCCTACTCTTTCCTAGCTCTCGAGGAGTGCTCTGCTGTTGTCAAGTCGAGAAAAGTGTCAGAGGAAGGAAGGAACTGGATCACCAGAGTCGTGTTGCTCTGAACACATCCAATCCAGCGGCTGATCAAGGAAGGATGCCTGCGACGAGCGCTGATGCAACCCGGCCATTGCTAACCCCTGCGCGCATGCTACTTTTCGGGAGGTGCTATCAACCGCGCGGATCTCGCTAACGACAGAGCGGGCATACAGATGTGTAGTCACACGCCCCGTATCGCGCGAGCATAAATCGTCCCAACGTGTTGCAAAAACAAGGAATACCAGTTTTAACAAGAGTTGATACAAAGGACACGAGCGATTCGATCACTGACAGATCTCAACTCGTTCCTTCACGCCGCCCCCTCCCCACCATGATCCCCAGCAGCAGCAAGAGGCACAGCTCTCCATCGCGCTCGTCCAGCCCACGCGCCCGTGCCTAAAAAAAGCAGGCAGCGACCTCACGCTCGGTGCCAACGTCAACTGGACCTCACGCTGACCTCCCCACTCGAAGACTGCCGCTTCTCGGCAGAAGAAGACGGGCGCTAAGGCCGCTTGCACGAGGCCAAGCTCGGTTCGCTCAACAGTGACTGCCGCATCAGCTACATGCATGGCGGAGAGCTCTACAGCAGCGCCAGATACCAGCCCGGTGCTCACCCTCGCGGAGGCTGCTTCGAGCGGGGCGGCCAGCAATCCCAGCACTGATTCGGCATCTGCTTCTGCGGCAGCATCACGCGAGACGCCATCAGGTGCGCTGGGCTGCAGCGAAGTCGCAGCGAATGGTGCCAATGCGCCGTGCGCAAGCAATTCTGCCGGCAGTAGACATGATGACACTCACCGCGTCCAACATCCAGCCACCGCCGCGTCCAGGGACGACGTAAGGGATGCGGCCGCTGCTGGGGACAAGGCAACCCGAGCTTGGACTAATAAAGAAATGGCTACCTTTTGGAACACTGGGTACATTACGCTACGGGGATTCGTGACCGATGACGAAGTGAAACTGTTGCTGCGCGAGATAGCTCATATGGATGATAACCAATGGTTTAGCACTACCCGCGATCTAAAACGTCGAGAGACGACAATCGCCATCCATGACTCACCTCCAGCGGCGATTCGATTGGCTTTCCAACGCTTCGTCAAGCTAGCATCGAATGTCCACCCGGCGTGGAGTGTACTGGAGCGCATCAAAGTGGTGCAATCGCTACCTAACGCTCGGGGCGAGCAACTACATCACGATTTCGAGTCTGCCGAAACTGCCGTGGCGGTAATCAACCACCAGTGGGTACAAGCATCTTTGCTTCTCGTGCTTGAGCCGGACACAAAACGTTTGGTTGTTCCAGATGTGTATGGCGGTGCCCCGGTAACCACGAACTGCACGGCTCTCGACGATCTGATACCAGGCGATCTTGTCGTTTACCGAGGCGATCTGCCCCATGCTGACGTGCCGTACAAGGAGGGAAATATTCGTATTCAAGGCTGCATTAACGTGGACGGCGTTGACAACGGTGAGCGCTTAGTTGAGCGCGTGGCGTGGGCTTTCTACCGCTATGAGTTCTGCTTCAAGCCTTGTGAAGACAAGCGCGAATTGAAGAACCGCAAGCGCTTTTGCAAGGAAAATCCGACAAAGGCTGCAATCGCTAGAAAGAGGAAGCAGAACAACGAGAAAGGGGTCTACTGTGAGGGATGCCGCCGTCACTTCAGTTTGAAGAATACGTACCATGCTCACAAGTGCACCGGTGCTAGCGCAGATGATGAAGGCAAACAAGAGGAGGATTAAATAATGCAATATAATCCTTGTCGTTGCATGTTGTAGTATTCCTACTAATATAAAAAATGGATTATCTTTATTCAAATCATAGATCCGCTTCTCTACTATCACCGATCCTTATCATTACAGTCATGGATCGGCATCACTACAACCATGGGCCCGCATCTCTACTTTCATCGATCCTTATCATTACATTCATAGATCGGTATCACTACAATCATGGATCTACATCTCTACCAGCATCGATCCTCATAACTACAGTCATGGATCGGCATCATTACAATCATGGATCTGCATGAACTACGTTGTTGTACCTTGGTTTAACTTCACTAAAATGCAGGATCTTGGTCATGTAGCACCGATCGGAATGTCACGCGTTGAATTATGCAAACCTGCGGTCGTCCGTAGGATCGGGACGTCGTGGGACGCCTAGTCCCACGAGGTCCCGATCCTGAAGTGTGTTGAACGTTGCGCCTTTGAAGAGCACGTGCTGCTCGGCGATCTCTAATGGGTACAGGCTCCAGTACGTGTGCTCGCGCAGTAGGCGGAGCATGGTTTCTTCGAATCCACCAGTGAGGATGAAAGTAACTTGACTGCAGAGTTTTACCGGCTGCAGTAAGAGCATGTAGATCGTGGGTGCACGGCATTCCCATTGTCCTTGAAAGTCGCCCAGAACATGGGCGAAATAGCCTGTCAACATGCCGGTATGACTTTAGGCACCTCGCCAGCGCGTACTGATGAATCACCTTGGTGACCTCGTTGAAAACGGTCGTTGAAGACGAGTCGGAAGGAAAATATCCGCGTCCGACAAAAGCTTCTGATGCTTAAGAATCGTCTGGCGCCACCAATGCTCCATACGTTTGTGAACGGTTAGAAAATCACCTGTAGAAGAACCCAGCCAGTTTTTCAAAGTAGCATGGTAACCTTCAACACGTGAGGTGGCGCGCATCCCAAAATGAACGACATTGTCCGTCCAACAACGTACGATCCGGAACTTCCAGATGTATAGCCACACATCATCAACTACGCCGCCTCAACGGGAGACACGAAATGCAGATCCTGGCGCCGAAAATTGTACTCTTCTTCGGTAGTCGCCTCCACCACCCGAACGAAAGCTTCGCAAAAAGGCTTGATGTGCGTCAGAATCACGTGGCTGCATGGTTTCTTGGTCAACTTCTCGCGGAAAAGTGCGGCGCCGGGCATGGGCTTGCACATCCTTCATTATATGCCATAGGCAAAGCAGCACAGGAATCTCTGGGAAAACGGCTTCGAGCGCGTTCAGCAACGCCAGATCTCGATCAACGAAGAAAACCGGAGGACTACGGATGCAGAACTTCTTCTGCAATTTTTCGAGTTGCCGTAGTACCCATTCATAATCCAAAGATGTTTCTCCCATCATGAAACACTGAGCCAGATGGATGGTAGTGTTCATCCCAGTCACACCCACGATGTTCAGCAAAGGCATGTTGAAGCGATTGGTGCGATATGTGCAATCCATAAGTACGACGTCAAAGTTGGTCTTGTAAATATCCACAGCTTCAGAGTGAGCGAAGAACAGGTGGGTCAAGCGTCTTCAATCGTCGAGTTTGTAAGCCACCTCAAACGGCCCGTACATGAGCCTTTACAGTGAGAATTCGATTCGAGACAGACCACCTAAAGCCAATAAAGCTGCTCGCTGTCGTTCGTTGTACACGTCCCGAGGGGTTACTCGAGGGGCTATAGCAAGCGTCGGATCCTCCCGTAGCAGTCGCGCGATTGTCTGACTTGCCCTAGTTCCTGTCTCGCCGTCCACTGTGATAGCTAAGTGCACCGCATCCGAACGAGATAGCCGACGCAGTATCGGGTGCGACGCAACACTGGCGGAAGGAGCTTGGTTGTGTGTAGCGGCTCGCCCACGATGCTGCAGCTCCCACATAATGGATCCATGGGCGAGCTGCTTCCGAACAACGAATACGGCCATTGGGCAACCACAACGTCTGGACCGTGCGTTGGGGCGGCGGCGCACACTGGTGACGCTGTTGTGCTTCCGTCGCTCGCCATGACGATCCCAGCCGTACTGCACCACGCGTCTCATCTTCATGCTGTCGTAGCTGGTGCTTTTATAGACAATGGCATATCTGCGGCCCCAGGCGTTAGCGTTCATCGCTCGGTGAGCTTCCTCCGGGGAGCCAAAAACTTGCTCAGGAATGCAAGGCATGGACCATGTCGGAATGACTGTTTTGACAAACAAGAACAAATTGTCGATTGGATAGTACACGACCCGCTCTCCCGTTAGCGAGAGCGGTGTGGTTGATAGCACCTCCCCTACTTTTCCAGCCTCCATTCTGCAGTCTCGTACGACGCCGCGCACATCGAAAGAGCTCATCCAAGAAGTACTCGTGCATTTGGCGACACAGCATCATGCGCCCAAGCCAAGATGCTGCGCCGCGTCCTCCCGCCCTGCTGGCAGCACTGCCGCTCACGACCGGATAGCTGGCGCCGATCGTGGCGAAAGGCAACAAGCTCTTCGGCTCGGAGACGGGACTGGAATTCCGGATCAAACGCAAAGACTCCCGCCTTGGCAATGCAAATGCACAAGGACAAATTGCTCGCAGCCCGTACGCTTCCCGTAGCGCCGCCAGACGCACATTGACGCTCACCTGGATATTGCCACGCTGTCAGCGCTGCAAGCAATTCCTACAGTGCATACCCCGCAACTTGCTATTGCTTCACAGTTTCCTGTTGCTCAGCAGCCCACTGCAACACTATGCATCACCGATGCCATCGGTGATGCAGCCCATCTTTAAATCTCGATCCTTGTCCTTACTTGCCGGCCCTCTGCATATCTTATAACCGCCAAAAACAACGAGGCGCAGCGCTGCAATTGTTTTTGAAAGGTGCAGTATTTTCCTCACGGAGGTTGTACTTCGAAGTACAGTCTTCCCTCTCAAATCTGAACCCCTCCCAATTGATATGCCATGATAAGTGATCGGATTTTTCAATTTTGCCATCCCCCGATTTCTGTAATAGCAGTTTCCGATACGAAGGCAACGCACTTGATATTCCCTCCCAGTTATGATAAGTGATGAGTTCTAGGACCAGATGTGAGCTATATTAGACATTATCAATTTTGACGAAGACAGGCTTGAATTTGAATGGAAATGGGAACCCAGTTGGCCTGATGTGAGAACACCCAGAGCTTCAATGCCTCGTCGAGACCAGGATAGGTGACGGACGGTGTGATTGGTTTTGTGGTCATCTTTCACCACGGCACTGAGGATCTCGGCGGAGCACTTGAGATCCGAGATTGTTGCCGGCGCGGGGGTTGGAAAGGAATAGGGTCCCACTCTCTCAGCTCGTTTTGCGATACTTTCGCTCGCGCATGTGCTTTTTGACCAGTTACCGCTTCTCCTTTTGCCTGTACGAAGCGTGGGTGTTTTGGAGCGAGGAATGAATTAGAGATTCTTGAGTGAGAGCCAATCTCGCTCCCTTCTGAATGTGAGAGCCACAAAGCCAGCCCAGCTCTGACGATGACAACAGCACGAAACGACTTAACACGTACACTTCTACGCTGAAAGAATGCCACGGGCACTCGCCCTTGGGTTGGTCTACAGTTCAGTAATCTGCGTGAATAAGCAACGCCTGATATGCATAGAAAGAGAGAGATACATCAATTATAGCAAGTTTCAGTATTGAACAAGAATGCACTGATTTAATTCAAAATGAATGACACGCTGCCCTTGTCAATCAGAGAAGAGTGCAGCCAACAGTTCCGAATGGTTTCCTCACTAACTAGAGAAGCGGGGAGGTTGAAAGTCGACTTTGCCCAGGGAGCGAGCTCGGCGCACGTGTAGAACGGCAAGTCCTCGGCAGCCTGGCACAAGTGCAGCTTCTGATGTCGAGTGAGGCGAATCCTTTTGACGAGGTGGGAGGGCTTCATTGTGAGCAGGTGTGGGAGGCAGGAGGAGAATTGAGATGTGAGGGGAGGCTTCCAGGAGTTCATGTGCGTCTTCTCTTCAATCGGGCGCCAACATTCAAATGTTGAGAGGAAGCGGTGATTGGCGGGACCTTAACTTGTTAGCCAATGATATTGCTTCGTATGTGAGAGCATAGCCAATCAAAAGTAAACGTGGCACGGTGTTATCTAAAACCAGTAGGTGAGCGTAAACGTCTGGTGGAACCCCTTTCCCAGCCGAATACAAGGTATCAAAATATATAAGTTGCCAGGCGTTGCTTATTCACGCAGATTACTGTACACTTCGAAGTTTTTTTTTTAACTTCTGCTGCGGACAGAGAAACGCCTGCTTCATATTTGAAGTTGAGGTGATACACCTTGTCACATTTTTGAAAAGCTGGTGAAGTGTGTTATTAACATGTACTGTTAAGTCTCAACTGCCTAGCTACCTCAATGCGCTGTCGTCCAACCCGAACGGAGCATCTTCCACTTGAAGGTAACATGCCGACACCCCCTCCCCCCTTTGTTAAGACATTTGGGCGATTGTCAACGACCTCACTCTTAGACGCCAGCGTAGCCGAAAAGCGTGAGGCTCAAGACCATGATAAACATGCCGGTGAATATACCGAACGCAACGATATGAGTCTTCCCCTTGGCAAACTTGTACGCGGTCGGGATCAGCTCCTTCACGCAAATGCACACCATGATGCCACACACAATTCCGAAGAGGATGCCCTCCGAGACCGGATCCATACCACCACCGATAGCGAACCACGCGATAAGTCCGCCGAGCGGCTCCGCGCAGGCAGAATTGGCGCACCACATGATTCCACGCCAGCGAGACCCCGTCGCGAAGTAAATGGGGGCAGCGACAGCGATGCCCTCCGGGATGTTGTGTAGGCCAATCCCAACGGCGAGTGAAAAACCGACAGAGGAATTCTGAATAGCACCAACATAGGTGGCGATTCCCTCGGGTAGATTATGAATGCCGATAGCCAGGGCGCTTAGCACGCCAATGCGTTGCAACGCAAGTTTGGCTTGCGCGTCCATCTTGATGTAATAGCCTGTAGTATCGGAAGTCTGGGATTTCAATTCGAGCGCTGGGCTTCCGCCGTTCGCTTTGCTGCTGCGGTGGTACTGATCCATCGACTCACGAACACCTTCTAGAATGTCGATCTCCGTCATCTCGTGCTCAGGAGAAATCTTGTGCACTACCACATCGATGAGGTAGATCAGCACAATACCAGCTGCAAAGCATGCGGTCGCACCGAGCCAGCCGTGACCCGTGGCCGTCTCCTCCGACATGTCTTCGGTTCTCAAGCCTTCCGTCAGCAAGTGCACCGATTCACCAAAAATCTCCACCAACGAGATGAACATCATTACACCTGCAGAAATACTCAGTGCGACTGCCAAGCTGAGGGGGTTCGCTAGATGCACCAGGTGCTTGTTGAAGACAACCATGCCACCGAGGACAGTAGCAAAACCGGCAGCATCGTTAAGTGCGAAAGCGACACCCACCGCTTGACCTGTTGCAACCATAATTGATAAAGGAGTAGTTGGGCAGGTTGAACGAAGTCGTCCGCTGAATGGCAAGCAGAGGGCGAAATTGAGAATGAAGGTGCGGCGCGGGGGGC
>JAIKVD010001578.1:0-10246 GCA_024679075.1 Phytophthora uliginosa | reverse complement strand
AGCGAGTCCTTGGCCTTCGGCTTGCCCTCGGGGCGGCCCAGGTGCGACATGAGCACCACGGCCTTGGCGCCCTGGTCAAGCACGTACTGCACCGTGGGCAGCGCGGCGTCGATGCGCTGCGTGTTGGAGATAGTGCCGTCCTGCGCGAAGGGCACGTTGAAGTCCACGCGGATGAGTACGCGCTTGCCCTTGACGTCCACGTTCTTGACGCTGAGCTTAGCCATCTTGACGGAAGGGAGAGAGGGGAGCTTGGGGTTGTCGACTTCGAGGCGAATTCGAGAATGAGATCTTGGCCGAGGGGGTCAATCAAGGTCAATGCGGTGGATCGCACTATAGAGTAGTACTGTACATGCACGTGCAAAACGTTGCAATAGTAGCGCCTACATCTCAACCAAATAGTACAACTACCAGTGGTAGTAGTACAAGGATAGTATCCCCTTTGACTATAGTAGAACGCTGTATTATACCTCGTGCTGAAAGCGTTACTGTATTTTCATGTATCTGGTAGTAGTTTGATGTTTTGAAAGTTCAAGTTTATTCGCTCATAACAAACTATTAGATGAGAGATTAATATACTAGCAACATGAACGTGTTATATACTACTATCGGCAGTACTATAATCTATAGTTTAATACAGTAGTAGTGTTGTGCTAGCAGTGAGTAATCGTGGCAAGGGTCGATTGCTATTGACGCGCCGGCGTGGCAAAAAGTAAAGACACGCTACATACTTTAATCAAGTGATAGAGAAACGGAGCCGCGGCATGTCGCAGAGTGGCATGTGACGTGTGACGTACGTGGCCGGCCAGTCGATTGCTGCAAATGGGTCATTTACCCCGCGAGCTCCTCCGAGGCGACGCAGAAACCAGGACTTAGCCGCAATGGCGCAGCAATAAGCGTTGGTAACTATGGCGGTGGTTCTGGTCAACTATCGGCGTTTGGCCAGCGTGGCGCGCGTCTACAGTAGCATTTGCGTCGCTCTTGGAGGTCGAGAGCCCTGCATTACGTGTAGCACCGTCGATCGGCCGAGCGGAGGGAGGACTCCGGTGTGCTGGGGGTGAATCAGCTCGCGTGGCTCCATTGCTGCCTGCAGGACGAACTAGGTCCGACGACAGCAATGAGTTGAGGTTGTGGCTTTGACCACCAGTCTCTGAGATGCACTGAACATGGAACTGCACGCAGTGACTGCCTGTAACACGGTAGCATGGTGCTTCCAGTATCGAGATGAGCCCTTAGCGTGAGCGTAGCACACTAGATAACAACAACGAAATCTACACTTAGTCCTCTCGAACTGCGGACCGGCACGCATGACCCCGAGTACGACTAGTAAATGAATCTAGGATATGTATGAATGGAAGTACTAAACGTATCCACGAAACGAAGCTGATGCTCAGTTAAAATCCTAAGCTTTCATGCCTGCTGTGTGTTAGGACTCACTCGTAACTTCGTGCCGAGAAAAGTTACGCGCTCGCTAAGCTATGCAGAACTAAATACTCGCCACCTTTTCCCTCCATTTTCAGCATTCCAAATGATTCCAGCGGCGGTTTGTAGAGAGCAGTTTAACGTACTACAGCAATAGTCTCGAAGCATTGTGAGTATGCTGTAAAGGGTGAGATAACTTGATGGTTTGAACCCGGCCAATCCATAACTCTGTTCGTGCTTCGTGCACGGGTTTCAAGGGTTTTTTTTTTTTTTTTTTTTTTGAGCCACCTCCCAGTCTCCGATCGACGAAGCTGATGACACCCCTGCAAGGTCGCTCGTTGCAAGGCTCCACACGCTGGCCCGAGATCACTCCGATTCCAACCAAACTGTCTCGAGGGGCTGTGAACCAATAGATCTTGTGAAGGACTAGATATTCGACACCGTCCTCGTCCATTTTCAGCATCCCAAACGCTTTCAAGGCCCCTGGTTTGTAGTATAGTTCGCCAGCTTGCCAGCGGTATCCCCCTAGTAGCATGATTCTGCTGCGCAGCCCCAAAGCTGTATCAACACAGCAGGGCTCAGATAGTACCGCAAACGATCGATGTTTGATCCACACATACAGCACAGCACAAAGCATTCGAACACATGAGATGGTCGCGAAGATCGCAAGGATAACAATTCCATGACAGAAAAGGCCCCAGACGTAGGATACGGCAAGAGCTGTAGGCTCTGAGCGCTTCAAGTCGGATTTGTTCAGCCCAATGAGGAAATACTGGAGCGCGAGCGCGTTGGCCAGCTCGCCAACAAGAGCTGTTTCATAGCTAAAAATCAGTCTCTTGAGTCTCAGTCTCCACTTCTCGCTTAACCACCTCATGCTCTCCACCATCTCGAATAGCAGTAGCATTAATCCCGATAAATTGTAGCCTAATGACGCGTACTGGACTTTGGTGGCCCATCCGTCCTTTGCGATTATTAAGAACAAGTCCGTCACGATCCCTTCCACGATCAAGTAGAGTAATGCTGTACGCTGATAGTTCGAGGCCCCATGAGCAGACAGACGCAAGCTCTCCTGGACAAACACGATAACCTCCTCCTGTTGTAGATTTTCCCCCAATTCATCGCATCGTCGACCATAACTCCGACATGATACAAAGCTCCGAAGGATTATAAGCGAGCGATACACAAGCCAACTTGCTCCAGCGAGGCCGTACCAGTAGGACACCCTCGACTCCTTACTCCCAGTATCGTCAGCCAGGAGCGACCCATTGATGTCGTACGTTCCAAGAGTTTCCATAGTAACATACGCAACTTTGTCCTCGGTACAATACGTGCCGATCTGTTCTAGGTAGAGCGAGTAGAACCCGATGCTGGAGTGATAATTGTATACCTGAACTGGGAAGCTGTCGTTCGCACAAGTGGAGGGCGTCGTGCGATATGGCGTCGCTTTTGAGCTTCCGACGAAGTAATTCCCATGCGTGTTGTACTGTGACATCACCGCGTGGCAAATGGTCCCGTGCTCGACGGTGTAATAGTGAGTCGGTAGGATGTTCCACCAGACCCCCGCCATTACAACCGCTTGAGCAGGACACACTTGGGTCAGATTTGCGGTCTCCTTCTGCTGGTCGTGTGGCACTACGAAGAACTCGGGCAGCTTGTGAGGCTTGGCGAACTGGGCATAGCTTCGTACTTGCAGAGTCAGGGGCAGTACACCCATGACGAACCACACTGCTAGCAGCTTCCGCTGTGCAGTCAACAACGAGGAGCGTCCACCTTCAGCTGCAGGCTTGCGATAAGTTTGCTTCATTAGGCGATTTCCAGTTGAAGTTACAACGGACCCCCGCTGTATAAATGGCCTCCACGGAGCGCCACCGACGGCACTGCGAATGGGCTGGGCGCTTATCTTTCAACCTACAAGAACATTGACGCTAATGCCAGGGATCACACGTATGGCCATGCCATGGGCTACTCAAGCTCCTGAAGTAATACGAAAGCGCAAGAGAAATCGGTCCGGAGTCCGGACCGCTTCATTCAGTTCGTCACCAAGAACTATATCGTTACTTTGCTGAGTTCATCCTCGACGCCGGGATGGAAAGCCAATGCAATTCGTGTAAAACCACCCCTCATCTTCGGATTTCAACACCCCGAAAGCGTTTAGTGCTGACCTCCCATTTGGCCATTTGGTAGCCCCCCCCCCCAGCAGGATCGTTCTGCTTTGCAGGCCCAGCGCTGCATCAACACAGCACAGTTCCAACGACACTGCAAAGGATCGATGCTTACGACAGCGCAGAGCTTAGTACTTGAGCTAACGCAATAATCAAGACGACACTGAGCACTACCATCAGATTAATCCCTACCAGCTTTGTACACCGCAAGAGCTGCGGGCTCCGCACGCTTGAAGTCCGACTTATTTAGTGAGCTGACAAAGCGCTGGAGGAGAATCACGATCACCAACTCGCCAACGAGACACACTTCGTAGCTGAAAAACAGTCACCAGATCCGCGTTCACCGCGTCTTCTTTAGCAATCTTGTGCTGTCGAGGATCTCAAGTTGTAGCCTACTGAACATTAGATAGCTTTAGCACGCTCGCACACGAGCAAAACAACGAGCCGATCATCACCCTGTTTATTCCCTTAAAGCGCTCGTAAAAACGAGCGGCAATTCGTTGGTGTCTGTGGCAAACTTGTTGGTGTGTGTCACTCACAATCTGACCTCCATCCTATGGCTCGTTCAGGTTGGGAGCGCCTTCTGGCCTTTGCGATTCGTACGCGCAACGCTGCTCTCATTGCGAGGCTGTATGAAGCCGCTCTCCCTTCACTGACGCGCTATCAGATTCCTGATGTAAAGTTTGAGCTGGTGAAATACAACGACGCTGAGTGCAGAACGCTTTTTCGCTTCTCTAGAGCGGAACTAGCGGTGTTGGTTGTGTGCTTACGTCTACCGGCTACGTTTACTACAAAGGAGCGTACGCGCTGCGGCCGTGAGGAAGGTCTCTGCCTTTTGCTTCGCCGCTTGGCGGTCCCTGATCGGTGGTTTGATATCATGCCATTGTTTGGGCGATCGCCGAGTGGGATGAGCAACATCTTCTATTACATGCTAGACCATTTGGTTGCTGTATTTGAAGAGGTTCTATACCTAGATCGTGATCGGATAGCTCTTCTCGAGTGCTGCCGCATCCGCAATTCCGCTCTGTGGCGCCCTCCTCTGGGACACCGATCCACTAATCGGCTCTGGGACGTAAATTGTAGGTCTTTGTGCCGGAACACCCCAGGGCCCATCCTTCACGGGTGTCTTGATCTCATCGTCTCGTCTATGGGACTCCTCCATGCTGGTTCTGTGACTCCGATCACCCATCGTTCAGAGTACATTTCTCACCCTGGTCTTTTCTCCTTGTATGCTGACTCACAAATCCGAGTGCGTGGCGACCAGTGGATTTTGGTTCAGTCACATCGTGTCAACCGTCCCTCTGATCCCAGTCTCTCATAGTGAACTAGCTTCTGAGGTGACAGACTGTGATGAGATCACACGACCCACCAATCTCCAAAAGGAGCGAACATCTGAACGACAATCGCGTCCGACAGTTGGCAGAAGTCGCTTCCCATGTTCGCCCTTTTCCTTTGCCAACTCTCGGAACTTCTTAACTGTCGCCACTCAGCTCTCTGGAGTTCCAATCAGGTTCAATCCACAATTTGCCAAGCGCCGCGCACATCCATATGCGTTACATTCGCTGCTTCAAAGCCGCCGGCCTCCGTGCAACTCCCGCCAGGCGACACCTCTGGTGAGGGCGACACTGCGGGCACGGATGGCCAGGGTGGCCGAGCGGTCAATTCTCCGGCGCCGGCTGAATCTGGGGATAACTTTTCACCTGGAGAAGAGGAGGAAGCGGAGGAGGAGGACGGCGACGACGAGGAGCAGCAGCCGGGTGGCTCCCCGTGCTCCAGCTCTCCTCACGACCCCGAAGATGACGATGCGGTCATGCCCCCGAGGGAGCGGATCGTCATCTCGACAGACTCCGCTGGGATGCGCGCCCTGGGTGCCATGGCATCACGTTTCCTTACCGACTAAGAGGCGAAGCGTCTTCAAGCAAAGAAGGTGTTGCCCTCTCCAGAAGTCAGTGCAAGTGGGAACGTCTCGACTCCAACTCGTCGCGAGTTCTCCGCCGATCTGTTGTCCCTTGGACGCGTTCGCCTGGTGGGCGTTCCAGCGTCCCAGGATCACATACTCTACACCCTTCCATACTTAGGATGGATACGGCGGTCTGGAAGCGTTGGTTCAGGTAGAAGAGCTCAGCCACGCTGACATGCTGGACATCCAGGAGTTCCTGTCGGATCGTAGTGCCACGACTATTGATACCAACCTGAATTCCCTGACGCGTTCGACTCCTGGAGATGAGTTGGAATCTACTCTCCGATCTGTCCAGACTCAGCGTGAGGTGGCTGCCCTCATCTCAGAGTATGGACCGGAGCGACTGGCAGAGCGAACGTTCTCGACTGTCTCCCTTCTTCGGCGTGTCTTGGACAAGTTTCGCCGAGTATGCCGTCAGCTAGATGCATCGGAATCTCAGTCGAGTCAGGACGCTCTGAAGGCGCAGAACCAACTCCATGAACTCAAGCTTTCGCATGAATTTGACCGGGCGCGCTGGGAGTCGGAATACAAGCGTGCTGTCGATGCCAGCTCTTACACTGCGGAGCAGTATCGGGACGACGTCAAGGATCTCGTCCGGGAGCACAACGCAGACAAACAAGGCCTCCAGGAGGAGGTGTCCAAGCTACGTCAGCAGCTCGTGGACTCCCAGACGTACCAGCGCATTCAGGAGCAACGTTTGCGTGAGACTCATTTCGAAGTGGCCGATTTGATAAATTTTCTGGGGAATCACACTACCCTGACATGTAACTGGGTGCGGCTTCGTGACCTCTTGGAACACTTTCAAGCCCAGACCCCAGTTCCTCGCACTTGGCAGACGGTGATCGCCACGACTGCAAGTGATGATGTGGTGTAGCGGGATCAGCCAAAATCTGGTTGAGGCTTGATCGAGCTTCCCAACAGCGCTCAGACACCAACTAACGGAGGGGGTCCCCCTTTTATCCGTGATCAGCTGAACTGTTCTCACCTTGTGTACCCGTCGGCGGGCTGGATCTGCTCTCTCGGGGCTCCGAAGATGCAGCACTTAGTGAAGATTGATGGTCTTGGCGAGACGCGGGGATGGGGTTGGAGCAGCGCGAAAATCTTCGCTCTGCGTCCGATTATTAGCCTCGATCGAGGGTTCTTCGCTCAGGTCGAGGGTCTGGATGCAATTCGAGACCTGTAGTTGCCTTTCATTGGTGTGTTGGTTCCTTTCCGAGTAGTTTGTCGCCTCCTATGACGAGATCTTGATGGTTGAGAGAAGACACGATCGCCAGCCAAACTGTTAAATCTGCTCGATCGGACACTTGTACTTGAAGGAAAGGGTCACTAGAGTGGGCAGAGCTGGCCAATATATTATCCAGACTTAACCTCACTACCAGCTCCGCTATTCTTCACTAGAGTGGGCAGAGCTGGCCAATATATTATCCAGACTTAACCTCACTACCAGCTCCGCTATTCCTGGACACTTGTCAACACCGCCGAGGCCAATGTAGTTCCGCGGCCGGTGACTGAAGACACTTGCGGTGTTTAGTGCAAATTCGACTCTGATTTATGTTTAGCCTCTACATCCTTCGGCTACCATCTCATCCTACTTCCTACTTCCTACAACCTGACAACCACTTGATTCTTGTCCTGGCTTCGCCCCCTTGTTCTTCCCATCCTAGCGGATCGACAGTCTCCGATCCCGATCGGCCATCTCGATCCGCAATCCCGATCGGCGATCTCGATCGGCAATCCCGATCGGCGATCTCGATCCGTGATCCCGATCGGCCATCTCGATCGGCAATCCCGATCGACGATCCCGATCTGCAATCTCGACCGGCCATCTCGATCCGCGGTGTCCACCCGGTGCCTTGACTTCCGCTCTTGAATCCCGATCTTGACCGACGGCTTCCTCATCGTTGCCTCGTGACCCACACGCTACCGTCTGTGTTGACGAACAGGCGGAAATCTAACGCAGCCGACCCAAGATCCACGCGTGACGCCATCTTCCGGACATCTTCCTCGCTTCGATCTTCAACCTGCCGCCAGTTTCCATATCAGCTTCCATGATCCAGCAGGCGAATCCCGCGTACTCTCGGCTGGCGATCAGGCACGGTCTGTGTCGGCCACCCTGATTCTACCTCGTCTGGGGTGCTGGCGTCATCTCGTGCACCCTAGCTTGCCCAGATCACGCCAGTTCGCGCCTGACTCGCCCCCAGTATATCCGTATCTTCCTTTTCTTCTTGCGCTTCACCACATCCGCCCCCTGTCCGTGAGTTGTGTCGCACGACGGCTCCCTGCGGGCAGCCACTGCAAGACTTATCCCACTTCCACATTTGCTCGATCCCTCACAGGTGTCATGAGCTCCCATCATCCCAGTCAGTCCGGTGGGGATCGATCGCCGACTCCCTCTCATCGATCGGTCCGGTCTACCGCCTCTCGCCTCTCGCCGCTCGGCTCGCGCTCCTCGCACTCCAGCTGGTGAGATTGCTCGTCTGGAACAAGAGCTTCGTATCACGCAGGCGTCCCGGATCACCTTGTTTCGAGATCGGGATCGCCTGAACGAGATCGTCGGCCGCATGACCATCGATCTCCAAGATCTGGAGCGACACCGTTGGGCCCAAGAAGACGAGATACGGCGATTGCGCACTGAGATCGACGATCTCCAACAGGCGTCCAACGGGGGAAGTACCCAGCTGATTCAAGATCTGAGGTTGCAGATCGATCAACAGGCCGAAGAAATCCGCGACATCAATCGCCGGCTGGCTCATGACCAGCAGCGACTACACTCTGCCGAGGAGGATCGTGATCGCCTCGATCGGGAGTTGGATCATGCAATGGAAGAGATAAACCAACTCCGATCGCAGCTCAACAGCCAGGAACATACGCTGGATTGGACTCAAGACGAACTCGCGACCGCCGTCAGTAGCCTGGATCGGGTGACGACCGCCCTGCAGAACGCTGAAGCCGATCTGGACCGAGAACATTCCAACACTCGTGGATCCGCGCCCCCCGTGCCTGCCTCGTCGACTTCAACACCTCCCGCTTCTGGATCAGCCTCGACAAGCGTGACTCGACTATCCGCAGAACTTCGACAGGCGCGCAGCGATCTGGCCTCACTCCGAGCCGCTCGAGATGTATCCACTGCCCGAGTTGCTGCGTTGGAAGGCGACGCCCAGCAGCTAAGGGATGAAGTCGCTCGACTCACGCGTAATCAAGCCACTTCCGCCACCGAGACCGCCAATCTGCGTAAGTAATGTGGTGTAGCAGGATCAGCCAAAATCTGGTTGAGGCTTGATCGAGCTTCCCAACTGCGCCCAGCAACGGAGGGGGTACCCCTTTGATCCGTGATCAGCTGAACTGTTCTCACCTTGTGTACCCGTCGGCGGGCTGGATCTGCTATCTCGGGGCTCCGAAGATGCAGCACTTGGTGAAGATTGATGGTCTTGGCGAGACGTGGGGATGGGGTTGGAGCAGCGCGGAAATCCTCGCTCTGCGTCCGGTTATTTGCCTCGATCGAGTGCTCTTCGCCCTAATCGAGGGGCCTGGATCCGATCCAAGGCCTGTAGTTGCCTTTCCGCGTGTGTTTGTCGCTTCCTATAGCGAGATCGTAGTCGAGAGGAGAAGCGATCGCCAGCCAAACAGCTTAATCTGGTCGATCGAGGGTTCGCACTTGAGTGGGCAAAGCTGGCCAATATATTATCCAGACTTAACCTCACTACTACCAGATCCGCTATTCCCGACACTTGTCCGTTCCGCCGAGGCCAATATAGTTCCCGAGGCGGATGACTTGGAGGCACTTGTGATGTTTAGTGCAAATTCAACTCTGATTTATGTTTAGCCCCTAACTCCTTCGGCTACCATCTCATCCTACATCCTACAACCTGACAACCACTTGATTCTTGTCCTGGCTTCGCCCCCTTGTTCTTCCCATCTTAGCGGGTCGACAATCGCCGATCCCGATCGGCCAATCCCGATCGGCAATCCCGATCCGCGGTGTCCACCAGATGCCTTGACTTCCGCTCTAGTATCCCGATCTTGATCGACGACCTTCTCATCGTTGCCCCGTAATCCACACTCCGCCATCTGTGTTGACGAATAGGTGGCGGTCTAACGCAGGCGGCCCGAGATCCACGCGTGACTCCATCTTCCGGATGTCTGCCTGGCTCCGATCTTCAACTTGCCGGGCTAATCTCGCGTACTCTCAGCTGGCGATCAGGCTCGATCTGTGTCGGCCACCCTGATTCTACCTCGTCTAGGGTGCGGGCAGGTCCGCAGGAATCTTGTCGGGGAAGATGTCGGCGAACTCACGGGCCGTCTCGTAGACCGGGTTGCCGGAGGCCTTCAGCGACTCCAAAGACTGTGCAGCGAAGCGCTCCTCGCGCGCTGACTTCGGCTCAGCGCTCTTCGGTCGCGACGACGTGTCGTCCGAGTCCACGGAGTTGATTGCGTGGGACACCGAGTCACCATCGGTGATCAGGCACACTTGCTCGATGTCTCCGACCTTGAGGTCTCGGAGGAATTTCTTCCAGGAGAGGCGTGGGGGACTCGTGATGGTCTTAGCGTCGCGAGGCGGACTCGCGACCTCGATTTCACGAGTGCGGTTGGGAGCGCCGTCCACGTACGCGACCGTGCAGACCGACTCAGTCGGGGATGGAGGTGTGTTCGCTGGGGCACGGCGACGCGCCTCCGCGATCGGCGGGACGTCCTCGTGCGTCTCGAG
>JAIKVD010001577.1:0-10252 GCA_024679075.1 Phytophthora uliginosa | reverse complement strand
GACTCGGGGCGCCGCCTCACCACGCGACAGATCGCCGGGCTGCCGGCCTTCGTGGAGATCGTGCAGTCCAACCCCAAGGCCTCCATCGATGCCCTCCTGGCGACGGTGCTGGAGCGCCACGGCGTCTCGCTGGAGAAACAGATCCGCCTCGTGTACCGAGCCAGAGACCTGGTGCGCAACGGCAAAGCCGCCGTCAGGAGCTCCATTTTGCCCAGTCAGGACGCGCCGCTGCCGCCGAGGCAATACGTGCAACGACGCGTCAAGTCGTCGCAGGAGCCCAAAAAGTTAAAGAACCCGGACAGGATGGCGTGGACGCAAGCGCTGGTCGAGTCGCTGCTGATTGAGAGAATCGTCAAGCACGGGAGGGAGTTCCTGGAGTCCGTGGAGCCATCGCAGCATCGGCAGCTGTGGGACGTGATTCACAGGGAATTTAATGCGATGCATCAACTGTCCGTCACGGTGACGCAACTGCGTGCCAAGTTCCGGTACTTGCAAGAGCAGTATATTAAAGTTCGAGCTGAAGAAGAGGAGGCGGAGAGAAATGCTGAGAAGCTCGTGGTGTACCCGCGCTGTTGGGATATGCTGGCCGAGTACTTTGGAGATGAGGTTCCTCACAGCAGTCCAAGCTTGGAGGTTGAGGAGAAAGACGAGGTTTTAGTGGCGGAGACAATGGACACCCAGGCAGTGAGTGCTGCGACTAGCACTGGGGACATTGTGGCTGCCCAGTCAGCTCCTGTTCCGTTCGTCCAGTCGGTCCCTCTACAGTCCGTCGCTTTCCAGTCGGTGTCGATGCAAACCCCGTTCCAGCCGATCCCTTTGCAGCCAATCGCCCAGTCGGCACCTGTCTACTCTGTTCCTACGCAATCTCAAGTTATCAGACAGGAGACCTCACCTGAGGTGGCTTTGAAAAGGAGAAGGGTGACTGCTCCGGTTGTCCAGCAAGAACCACGTACTGCTGTATCGCCATACGCTATCCCATCCACTGCGCCTCCTGTTCCTAGTGACGTCGTGGAGAAGCTCGAGACGATTCAGAACACGCAGAACGAGATGTCTAAGTCTATGGATGGCATGAAAGAAGTAGTGGAGCAATCTAACGAAGCCATTCGAAGTTTGCAGCAAGCACTAAACCAGTCAAACCAAGTTAACGCGGCGCTGCTGGACTTCCTGAGGCGTCAACCGCCTCCTGCGTAGGGGAACATGCATCTGATTCACAATACATGTATGTATACCTCACCTTCAAACTGAAAGTGAAGCGGATTCTGTTGTGAATAGTTTTCTTTTGACACGAGGACTATCTGCAAACCACACCACACACACGTGCTTACTTCCTCCTAAGCCGCGGTGGCCTGTTGGTGGTGCTGGTTTTCGTGAACCTGGAGCTCGCGTCGCAAAATTTTGCCGGTGGCGCTCTTTGGAATTGCCTCAATGAACTCCACCTGGCGCACCTTTTTGAAGGGGGCAACCTTCGAGGCCACAAAGTCCATCACGTCCTCCTCCGTGATTCCCGCCGCGTTCGTAGGGTCCTTCAGCACTACGTAGGCTTTGGGGATCTCCTCGCCGAAGGCATCCTTACCTCGGACGCAGCAGGCATCTGAGATCTGCGGATGGTGGTTCAGCACGTCCTCCAGCTCAGCTGGTGCGACCTGGTGACCCTTGTACTTGATCAGCTCCTTCACACGGTCGACGATGAACACAAAGCCATCCTCATCGATGAAGCCGATGTCGCCAGTCCGCAAGAACCTGTCTTCGGTGAACACGTTCTTGTTGGCCTCGGCATTATTCGAGTAGCCCAGCATAACTTGTGGGCCCTTGTACAGCAGCTCCCCGTGCTCGCCCACACCCAGATCCTTGTCGGTGGCTGTGCATTTCACGCGAAGCTGGGTATTCGGCAGCAGGCGTCCAACGCTTCCCTGATTATGGCGAAGCAAAAGCGTTTTGTCAGTCAACTAACCCCAGCACTGCTCAAGAATTCAAATATATCTCTAACCGGTTTGCGATACGCATCTTCAGCGTAGTTGACAGCTGGCGAAGCTTCAGTCATTCCGTAGGCTTGCTTCACAGTAACCTTCAGTCGGTCCTTGACCAACTTCTCCACTTCCTTACCCATCGGCGCGCCGCCAGACACGAGAAATTTGGTTGCCGAAATATCGTATTTCTCAACAAGAGGGTGGCGGGCGAGGAACAGTGCAACAGGCGGAGCAATGTGTGCTGCTCGAATCTATACAAACGATACAAACGACGAGCGATTAGTCTTCGTTGCAACCAGTCAAGCAAGTAATGCACACTGCTTACCTTGTAGGTAGACAGAGCATTCAGGAACGTCTCCGGATCAAATCGCGGTAGAACCACCTTGGCAGCACCTTGATACAACGACAAGTGCAGCATCATCATGCCGTAGATGTGGAAAAACGGCAGCAATCCCAGCGAGCATCCGCACAGATCCTGAACATGGTCGACTTGCACTGCGTTTGACAGGATGTTCTTCGCGCTCAATGCAACGCCCTGAGGTATCGCATATCAATGTCAGTTAAGGAGGTTCTCGTAGTTCAAACGTGCCTTAGTCACACTGCGCTTACCTTGGGGATGCCCGTCGTTCCGCTGGAAAATGGCAGAAGAACGTTGCTCTCCGGATCAATTTTATCGAACTGGAACGAGGCATCGTCGTGTTGGACCAGCTCGCTACAAAACAAAACAAGTTAGGTATGTCCCTTGAAGCTTGGTCCAAATGAAACGCTGAACGTACTCGATGCTGGAGAGGCCTTCCTCCGTGTCTTTGCCGTGGCACATCGTGTAGATGAACTTCTTCTCAACGCCACACAATTGGGCCGCCTCGACTGCAGTTTTCTCCAGCTCCTTGTGGGTAATAATGTACTTGGCATTAGCCGCCTTGATCTGCACCGCCAGCTCGTCCGGAAGGAACATAGGCGACGCAGGAGAGCACACGGCACCCAGCGAAGTCAAAGCTACACCACCGGAACGACACGATCAACACGCGCAGTCAGCAATCCATTGCCTCTGGTTTAACATAAGCAAAAAACGTACCGAGCACCGCCGTGGGGTAGTCCAAGCAGTTGAACGAGTGCACGATGACCGCCTGTGCAGCCAACAACAATGTCAGCTTCTCAACATAGCCACTGACGTCTCTGCAGATGTTGCCACGTACGTCTCCCTTCTTGACGCCGTCCTTCGCGAGAGCGATGGCAAACCTCCTCGCTCGCTCGTGGAGCTGCTTGAAGGTGATGCTCTCGTGTGTGATGCCGTCGATGAAGGCCGGCTTGTCCGCGTGGACGCTCAGTTGGTCGCTGACGATGTCCCAGATGGTTTTGTTGGGGATCTCCACCTCCGGGTGCGGCGACTCGTGCACAACCATGGAGAAGGATCGGAAGGTGAGCGGGGACGTTGACGTTGACAGTGGGCCAGGACGCCGCAGGATGCGGGGGGCGGCACTGCGGAGGCTCGAGCGAGCGGATGCGGCGCGGAGGAATCGGCGAGCGAGCATGGCCAGTGAGGGGCGGAGGTGTCTGTGTGTGTGGAGGATTAGCGCTCGGGGGGCTGTGACTTGGGGGCTATGAGGCGAAATTGCGACTGATGCACGTCGAGCACAGTGGTGAGTTGAACTTTATCGGGGGTTCAAATTGGCCAATGGGAGCATGGAATTTGCAGCTAGATATGTAAATATAGAGATCAGATATGTAAATAACTTGCGTTAAACACGCTAATTAGTCGGGCCATCACTAATAATGGTTTACGATTTCTGGAATTGAAAGTCGAACAATTGAACAGTTCTTGTATCCGTAATAGTTGCTATCCCAGAAATCTAAGACCATGATTGGCTTCAGCTCAATGAGATCTGTCCAAATCCGCTGTCTTTAAGTAATTTTCAGCTCTTTGAAGAAAATTAGTTGTGCAGCGTGTCACGAAAAAGTACAGAAGCATGACTATTTGCGAAGCACGACTAATTAGCGAGATCGGTGTAATCAGCTTCGTTTGCAAATCACCGGGACAGTCCGCAGCATCAATCGCCAAAAGGGATCGGAGCGGTCAGCATCTGCGAATTGGAGCTCGGCTGGTGCGACGTGTGACTGCCCGGTATGGCCGGCGAATGTACTGTATGGTTCTGTGTGGCGACGACAGCAACATCATCGATCCAACTGTGCAAACAGGTCGGCCCTTGACGATCCAGCCGCCCAGATGCACTCTCTCCGAGTCGAAGGGCTTCCGATGAGGATAGCGGTGCTCATTGGGCATACTAGCTAGCAACACTCGAAGTGCGCTGCTTAAAGCTGTGAGTTGAACGCCGATCCCATCGATGGTATGATTCTAGTGCTCATACATCGCACCGAAAACGCCTACGTCGACATTGTTGAAGTTGCAGCGGTTCATGTCACCTTGATTTCAAATCGCAGGGACACCGGGCAACGAATGCTCGGTGAGCACGATCCTCCCCGAGATGGCTACCCAGTGCGTTGATTCGACGCCGTTGAAGCCCGCGATACATGTATTCACTGAATACTATTCAGCGGGGAAGGCGCGCGGATGTGCTCTAGCTCAACTCTCGATGCTGCAACGAGTTACCTTCAAAGGGGGCAATTACACCAGGATATTTTCAGCAGAGCGACATAAGATTGGCGTCTGGCAAGAACTCGCGAGGTGGCAGTGCTTTGGGAGATGGCATGACGGACACATATTTTCAGAACGGTGCAAGCTTCGTCGCTAGCGCTCCGTCCCGGCAAGTCCTTCGCAACCAACTTCGTGAAGAATAGATGGCACTGGAAGCCAGAGCTCCTGGCCGGCATAGCACACGAACGAACGCTCCAGCACGCGTTCGGGAACTGCCAACGCAAAAGGGCATTTTGGGGAGTTGCGCGTAACGGCGAAGTCTGAAATGTCCTGGCTTGGGCGAGTCAGCATGAACATTTGTGCCCAGGAATTTAAGTCTTTCCAACTCGGGCTGCCAACGAGCCCGAGCATTGCTTCGCTCGCATTGTCCGACGCACTTTACTCGGGGCGTCTTATGCTGATTACGCTCTGGACTGATGCTCGGCGGAACAACTATCGGAGCCCGACACCATTGGAGCTGTGACGAGATCCGGATCCGCTCACCTTGCCGCTGCCAACCTACCCATTACGGTCCATGCTCTCGCGGGCTCAGCTTGTTCCGCGAGCGGCTCAGCTTGAAGTTGGCGGACTGGGCGACGATGCCAATGCCCGATACTTTCCATGATTGATTCAACGGGTGCTGCATCCAGACCGCAGCGCTGTTGGGCGTACTCGTTGGTCAGCGACCGAGTCAAGCTGGTGCTTCCACGGTTCACCGTTCGGGTTGAGTTTCTGCCGTTTGCTTGGTATGTAGATTTTCCTTTAGTAGAACGGCATGGCGGACGTTTCCGAGGAGTCGTGTGGGCAGGGCTGCATCGTTCTCCGCAGGACTCTCCGCTCTTCGTGAGTTCGGTCGCTCCTGGTGGTAACTTATGCTCTCGTGTTGGCGAAACGATCGGTCTCATTGCCGCTTTTGCACTCGACTCCTCACACCTCCAGCAACGCACGACCAACGAACGCTACACCTCGGTCACTCCTGTTGACTTCCTGCGTCGAGGCGTCCGATTCGTAGACCGCTTCGACGATGAACCACGGGTACGCTCACAGCCATGCCGGGTTCCCATTGCGCTCCGACTTCTTCCGCAGCCTTCCCCTGGCCAAGTTCAAGAACGACAAGCTCTACCGGTTAGCCAAGTCCAACGCCCTCGCGTGCTTGAACCAGTCGTTCAACGAGCAATGGAGATATGTGCCACCCGAGAAGGATGGCACGCAGATCCGCAAGGACACGAGCAACATGGCGGTCTCGTACCGACTTGTGCGTGCAGCCACGGTGCTGCGCTGCCAGGAGCACGAGGTCAACCAGGTGATTGCCAATACCCACTCCGAGAGCTGGCGCGAGTTCATGCGGAAGTGCTTCGGCAAATACTATATCGACACTCTCATCCTGCACAACGTCATCAAGCCCAACGACGTCAGCTCGAGCTCCACGTTCACCAATAGCTCCAGTGACGGTGTCAAACAGCAAGAGCGCACTGCTCGTTCAAACAGTCAACCGGAAGGAAGCAGCACTGGAGAATACGTAGAGATCAATCTGGATAAAGAAACTCCAGCTGAAAGTGACGGAAGACGCGGGAGCGTCTGGGAGAAAGGAGCAAACCACAACACCGACACGTACCAACGTCGAAACTCAGACACGAGCTCGGTGGATACGCCATCAGGCAAGCTGGCGTCGGAATGCAGCAGCTCCAACACTGAAGAGCGACTAAAGGAAGAGGCCGCGGCTGCCGCGGATGGCCTGGGCGAACAAGCTGAAGAAATGCTGACTGTAAAGTGGGCGGCTTTCGAGACGGGGGTCTCCGGAAAGCGTGATATCTGCCTCGTGGACTACCTCTCCTTGGCTTACATCCCGAACTCGGAACCACGCCAGCGTGTCCATGTTTGGTGCTTCACGTCCGCGGATGGCGAGCGCGTTGGCTGCATGGGGCTCAAGGACACACACCACGTGACGCGCACGACGCTCACGAAATTGGGTGTCTTCTGGCGCAAAGTCTCCGAGGACGAGACGGAAGTGATCGTTTGTGGCAGCTTCCCATCCAAGCACGCGCCGATGCTTAGCGCTATTTTGCTGGGCTGTCTCAACCGGCTGCAGGGCATTGTGGAGGATCTGCGCATGAGTAGTCAGCTCTACATCCAACGGGCTACGTGGGTCAAGAACAACGAGCGCACCACGTGCAACCTCTGCACGCGCAACTTCCACGCGTTGCGACGCAAGCATCACTGCCGTCGATGCGGGGAGGTTGTGTGCTCGGACTGCTCTACGGTCGCAACGATCGACCTGCCAGCCATCGGCTACTCCAAACTGAGACTGTGCAAAGTTTGCTCCATCCGAGCACGCACCACTCCACTCAGACAGGTTGCCAAGACCAACGTGTTCGATCACCTCGTGCGTGCACGCAGCCTCAGCAACGTTGGGTCGTCAGGGGCTGCCTCATCTTTTACTCGCTCGTCGTACACGGAGAACAACCAAATGAGTCACGAGGACAGCTACAGTCACAGCGTCACCTCGGACTTGGCCCCATCGTTTACTGCCCACGGGGACGGACGCTCCAATTCGACATACGCCGCGAATAACAGCACCAACAACAGCAACCACGAAGATCTGGTGTCTTCGTGCGATTCCTTCAACGAGTACACCATCTCCACGCACAGTCCTGAAACAAGTGATGCCCCCATCGATATCAACGACGTCACAGCAGTGGTGCACCCCATGACGGCGTGTTTGGGCACCCCTACCGAGGAATACGACGACTTCATCGATGAGCATTGTCTGAAGACGCAACTGTGCGCCATGGAGCAGAAGAAGCGCTCAGCCGGCAGCAACAGCAACATGTTCGATCTTCTGTGCGAGTTGGCATGCCAGACACTCAACTGCCCCGTTGCTTCGGTCTCGATCGTGGACGACAAGGACAACTTCATCCGCTCCGCCGTCGGACTCCAAGGAAACTCCGCGCTCGAAGGTGAAATGTCCGTCTTCATCGAAAAGATTATGGGCTCGACTCCGACCATCGTGCTGGACGCCAGTGTCGACAAGCAGGCGCTGAAGTTTTTCTCGCTACGGTCACTACCAGCTATTCGCTTCTTCGCCGGCTGCCCGATCTACTCGCGTACTGGGAAGAAGCTGGGGTACGTCTGCGTGGCCGACTTCTCCAAACGCGACACGCTTGGGGCTAGTTGTGCATTCACGATGGAGAGGCTCGCCACACTTGCTGTCACGACGATGGAGCGCAACATCACCATCAAAAACAACAACGCCAGCAACAACGTCGAGGAGGCCGACTTCACCAAGCGAGTGCCACCACCGACGCCCATGCACCCGGCAATGCTCTTCGATCGACCTAATGGCAGCAGCTCTACGGCTAGAAACCACAGCAGTGGTAAGGATCCAAGTGCTCACTCGGAGGCATTGGTCGGGCGTGTGTACGAGATTGTGGAAGATGAGATGCCGCCGGTGACAACGCCGTCAACCGTCAACTTGAATCCCTCACCGAATGCACTGCGGTCTGGCACGGGTGAACGAAGTGCGGGATACTACGAAGCGCAAGATCGCATGCGTAAGCTGTTGCTCAAGTCTTACAACACGCAGCAGCAACTAGCGACCGGTGGGTCGCAGTAGGCAACGTCACCGTTCACTGTAGCATTACATTTTGTGTGTCCTGAGGACATCACAATGCTTTCGTTGGTAGTAGGTTTCTTTAGGTATTGTAGCTAAGCGTTTTCGCACATGTGAGTCGTGTTTTTTTTTTCTTCTACTTCGCACGCACTTTGGCTATGGCACATCGACGCCAAAGCCGACCTAACGAATATGAGTCCTGTGCGATAGCTTACTCGTCCGTGACGCAGCCCTCCGAGGCAGACTTCACGTTCTTGATGAACTTGTACAACGTACCGCGAGTGGCCTTCAGAGGAGGAGCAACCCACTGCTTCTTACGCTCCGCCATCTCCTCAGCAGTCACATCCACCAGGTCAATGCGGTTCTTCTCCGCGTCGACCGTGATCTTGTCGCCATTCTTGACCAGAGCGATGGGGCCACCAACCTGGGCCTCGGGCGTGATGTGGCCGATGATGAAACCGTGCGAGCCGCCGGAGAAGCGGCCATCAGTAAGCATGGCAACATCCTTGCCGAGACCAGCGCCCATGATCGCAGACGTGGGTCCAACTGCATCATAAGAAAAAGTGAGTTAGTGGCAATAACAATCCATTGCAATACTCCGAGATAACTTGTACGTACGCATCTCCGGCATGCCGGGGCCACCCTTCGGGCCTTCATAACGGATAATGACGACGCTGCCCTTCGTGATCTCGTTGTTTTCCACAGCCGCAAGCATGTCTTCTTCGCAGTCGTACACCTTCGCCGTACCAGTGAAGACAAGACCCTCCTTGCCAGTAATCTTGGCCACCGAGCCCTCCGGAGCCAGGTCACCGCGAAGAATACGCAAGTGCCCGCTGGATTTCAGTGGGCGATCAACCGGGTGAATGATCTCGTGGTTGTCTGACAGATCCGGCACGTTCTCGAGATTCTCTGCAAGCGTCTTGCCGGTCACCGTGAGAACATCACCATTAATGTAGCCCTGCTTCATAAGGTACTTCAGGACAGCCGGGGTGCCACCGACACGGTGGATATCTTCCATGACGTATCGGCCACTCGGCTTGACGTCAGCCAGGAACGGCACACGCTCGCTGACCTTTTCGAAGTCGTCGATGGTCAACGGAATGCCGGCCGCACGAGCAATTGCGATCAGATGCAGCACCGAGTTCGTCGATCCGCCCAACGCCATCGTAATCGTGATAGCGTTCTCAAAAGACTCGCGACAAAGAATATCAAGCGGCCTGATGTTCTTCTCCAGCAGCAGCTTGATGGCCTCACCAGCGCGCAGACACTCGTCCTGCTTCTCCTCCGACGTGGCAGGAGCGCTGGAAGAGTATGGCAGACTCAGACCCATCGTCTCAATGGCCGTAGCCATCGTGTTAGCAGTGTACATGCCACCGCAAGCACCAGCACCAGGGCAAGCGTGGCGAATAATGTCGTGACGCTCTTCTTCCGTGATCTTGTTGGTCAAGTACGCGCCGTAAGCCTCCGAGGCGGAAACGTAGTCAATCGTCTTTCCCTTCGACGTGCAGCCAGCACGGATCGTGCCGCCGTACACCATGAGCGACGGACGGTTCACGCGGGCCATGGCGATGACACTTGCAGCCAGCACGGATCGTGCCGCCGTACACCATGAGCGACGGACGGTTCACGCGGGCCATGGCGATGACACACCCAGGCATGTTCTTGTCGCACCCGGGGATGCAGATGTTGGCGTCGTACCATTGGCCGCCCATAACCGTCTCGATCGAGTCGGCGATCAGGTCGCGCGACTGCAGACTGTAGCTCATGCCGTCCGTGCCCATGCTGATGCCGTCGCTCACGCCGATGGTGTTGAAGCGCAGACCCACGAGGCCCGCGGCGTTCACGCCCTTCTTCACCTCGCCCGCCAGGTCCAGCAGATGCATGTTGCACGGGTTGCCCTCCCACCACATGGAGGCGATGCCCACCTGCGGCTTGTCCATGTCTTCCTCGGTCATGCCCGTGGCGTACAGCATGGCCTGCGAGGCGCCGCGCGCCTTGGGCTGCGTCACCGTGGCGCTGTAGCGGTTGATGCGCACGCCGTCG
>JAIKVD010001576.1:0-10257 GCA_024679075.1 Phytophthora uliginosa | reverse complement strand
GAGAACCACCGATTTTCGCGCCTTTTGAAGATCTGACGTGGGTTGAAGATTGGGAACTAATATCACTACTATTACCACTTTTTCTCGCTACTATTCAAGTAGCACTACTATTCGGCCGAAGCATCAGTGCTATAGCATATCCACTTTTTCTCGCTACTATTCAAGTAGCACTACTATTCGGCCGAAGCATCAGTGCTATAGCATAGCACTACTGATAGTAGTGATAATATCACTACTAATAGTGTTAATATCACTACTATCACTACTATTCTGGAGTCTACTACCAATCCCTGGTCGCGAGGTCTTACTTTTCAAATCGAGGTCTCAATGGCCGCTGTCGGTCTCCGTTAGGCCTTGGATTAAGACTTGCCGCTGGAGATGCTCTTAAGTATTCCGTGGAGCTGCATCTCGTCCCCGATACGAGCAATGAGGTCTGCAGGTAGATCGCACTCCCGCATCAGTTTCTCAAACTCTGTGAAGTCTTGAGATGACTTTTGGAAGCTATCACCGGGTCTTGAGTTATTAAGGCCGCTGCTCGTAGGAGGCCACTTTGGCCTAGTTGCGGGGGGCTGCTCTGCCAAGTGGTCAGTCAACTCACGCCACTGCGATGAGAAGCACGTTAGCGTCTTCGACTCCATGAGGTGGAGACACATGGAGAGAGCGAGCGCGAGTCCTTCAGCTGAATCAAATACATCACAATTTAAACGTCCGAGAGCATGAATCGGGCCGCAAATTGTCGCATCACGTACAAGTTGAAGTGCCTCGGCACAGATCTTCGATCAAAACCAGCGAGGTCGGTGTCATCGCCGAAAAAATGTGACTCATCTCGCGCATTTCGGTCATGAACGTCGAGTATCCGTACAGTTGCTGGTCGTACGCTCCAGTTCGCAAGTAGATTGCATCAAACACGGGCAATAAAGCCTCTTTGCAAGGCACAAAGCACCCAAGCTGGTTTAGCATGACCACGATCCCCAATAGCTGCAAAAGGCTGGCTTGGCCGGACTTCTCATCTCCATCAAGCAGCAAAAATGTTTTCCGTTCGAGTACCGAAAGCTCGATTGTATTGCTGCTGAAATGGCTGGGAGTGTTCCTTGTATGTTGCTCAAACGGGTCAAAAATGCCTTGAAGTCGAAGCGTCGAGCGATGGTCAGGACTGGAGAACAGCTCGGACGTGGATGCGCGAACAAACTTGTGTTTGTGCGACACCAATGCAAAGCTCACTAAAACATCCAGCTCAGCAACACGAACGGCTAGCTCGTTTAGGCGGTCGTGAAAGTTTGCTTGAAATTCAGAAAGCAGAGAAGCGACCAAACCCGCCTCTGCGTCTTCGTAACTTCGCTTCAGCGACTTCCACTTCGCTCCCAGTGAATCGATCGTCGGAGTGGAGAACCAAACGCCTGATGCTCTGGACGCCCGGATAACGCTGAGCATCTCGCCGCTCTGTTGTTGAACTCGGTGACTGTCTTGGCGACATACGCGCAGAACGATTCCCATTCTCGCAATATTCGGCTGCTCGTCGTCGGCATACAAAACTTTGATTCGATCCTCCGCGATGCATAGTAAAGTTGCTGCCTACAAGGGAAAATAATTACCACAGAGAAGTGAGTGCGGGATGCATGTACTACATCTCATGACCATCTTCGATGTTCGAACGCACCTGCTTGACAGCTACTGCAACGTCCAACTCGCACTGGTGGATTTGAGTACGTAACTTCTGCAAGGGTGAAGTTGAGGACTTGATCTCGCTTTCCGTGGCTACTCTCACTGAATCTTGATCGCTGCTTTCCATACTGGTGACCATTTCTTGGATCAAATTGGAGAACGGCTGGAGTTGTCGAGAGGACAGGTCGTGCATTGGACGTAGGCGCGTTGTGTACAATGGACCTGAGCCGATCGCACATTCTGCATCACCCGAACAGCGCTCAGCTAGATCTTGAAACTCACTAAGCCACTTTTGGAGACCAGCAAAATCCTACACATAGCATAAGTTTGTTTTTCTTAAATGAGAAAGTATACATCTTCAGGCCAAAACAAAATGGTGGCGTACCGCCAGCGAAAGCTTTACGTCAGCCGAGTTATCCGCCGTACCAGGCGTCAAAGAAGTGAATAGTGACAACTCTCGCTCGTAACTCTGGACGTGCTGGAAAAGGCTCGAGAGCTTCCACAACACCGCACTTTTTTCTGACACAGCCGACACGACGGCATCCACCGTATCATGTCGCTCCATGAGAACGTCCAGGTCAACGCAAGGCCGTTCCAGCCACTGCAAACATGCAACATAATGTCAAAGTTCACTTGTATCGAAAAATATCATTAACTTTCTGTAAATTACCTGTTTTAGGCATTGTCGACCTCGTTTGGTGCTGCAGGACGGGGCCAAGAGGTTCAGAAGCGAACGTGATCGCGCTTTCGATGCTGTGGGCGAAACGAAAGCCTCCCGTGCAGAGCTGCTGACTCTAACATTGTTGGGTCGTCATGGAGAAATGTCAATAAATGGCAAAAATGGCCAACTGTCATGAGCGAGTTACGCACTGCATCACTTTTCGTCTTTTTGCTCCCGTCGTTTTCCAATAAGCATGTCATTGTTTCGAAAGAATGACGTATTGAACGTGGTGGACGTTGGTGGACACCTTAGTAGTGGATATCAAACGTCTGCATAAGACTTGACTCTGGTTGTTAGATGCTGTTCTTCACGCTCGCTTTTGGCGTGGTCTAGATGAGGTTCTGCAGCTCGATCTCGTGCCGCGCCAGCTCGCGCAGCATGGGCTCGTCGAAGTACTTGCTCACGTTCACGTCCTCGCTCAGGCCCTTGCGACGCCGAGTCTTGACCATGAACTCGCGAGCCAAGTCGTTCACCGGCGCGGGCTCCAGCGGACGAAGCACGACACTCGTGTCCAGCGGGTCGCCCGGCACCACGGCCCAGTGGTCAAACACTTGTGTGGTGAAGGCTTGGCCCTGTGTGAACACGCGCAGGTCGGTCTCCAGTCCGAACGACTCGATCACCGGCACGAAGCCGCGCACCGTGTACAGCGGCGAACCAGCCTTGGGGGCGTCGTGTGTGATGTGGCCACGCCGGCGGCTCAACACCTGGTACAGTGAGGACACGGTATCGGCAGGACACTGGATCTCGAGAGCGTACATGGGCTCGAGCATTCGCGGGGTAGCAGTCAGGAACGCTGAGTAAGCCACACGGCGAGAGGTCGGGATCACCTGGCCACCACCGCGGTGGATCGGCTCCGAGGCAATCGTGGCGTCAAGAATCTTGAACTTGACGTTGCGAATCGGCTCGTCACACAGAGGACCTTCGCGACAGCTCCACTGGAAACCCTGCACGATGCTGTCCTTGATCATGTTCAAGGACGACTTGTTCACCTCAGTGGATAGCGTATCATCAAGCAACACATTTGGTCCGTTGCTTTCTGGTCCGAACGCCCATATGGAGCGAGCTGCAAGGGCGTCCCACTTGTAGTTGGTCTGGAAGAAGCTGGCCACGTCCTTCTTGCTCATCTGTTCATCCACACACATACGTGTTAAGAGACACAACATCACCAACCATGTACGCGGTGCAGTAATCCAAACACTTCGACGTCTACACTTACGTCCAACTTGATAGCACCCGCCTCAATATCTTGTGCTAGACCCGCGTCCAGCGGCTCAGAGATCATGGTAATCTTGTTCTTCTGGTTCGGCGTCTCCGCAAAGCACCTGGTGAAATACAGAAGAGCAGTGGCCGTCAATGATTATTGCGAGCGTCGCAATAGCATCAGGTCACATGAAGCACTTACTGCACAGAGGACGTTTCAGCCACAGTTTCAGAGAAAGCGACGACGGGGTCAGCCACCTTGATTTCGATCTCCGCATACATTCTCCGCAGGTCGTGCAGGATGCAGTCAGCAGCCAGCTCGCCCGTGCAGAGGATCACGTGCTCACCACTCTCCTCCACCTTCGTACGAACAAGCGGGTAACTCTTGCTGATTTTACGCAGACCTTCGAGCATCTTCGGCAATTCAGCCGGATTCAACGGTTCGACAGCCAGTTTCATGACGGATGTGGTGCTAAAACCGATGTGAATGGGACGGAAAATGCCGACCTCCTCACCCTGCAGAAGGTCCTCGTCGGCATCCGTGATCGTGGCGCTTTTTGTAATGGAAGCATCGACGCCCTCAAGCAAGACCCAGTTGCCTGCCGGAATGCGGTTAACCTGGATTTTGTAGCGTCCCTGCGCAATGCAGACGCTTTCGATGCTCCGTGTGCACATGTCTTCGTCATCTTCAGCGCTGTAGGCTTCTCCCAGCACCTTCACGTCCTTGTTCTCACGGACTTCACCAGAATAGACACGGCCGAACGCACTGAACGTGGTGCCGTCTGGCGACGAGTACAATTTCACAATGTTGACCATCAAAGGCGCCTTGGGATCGCACGACTGGATACCGCGAACAATGCTCAGTTCGGAAGACTGGTTGCCTGTGTAAATGCTCTCCAACTTGGTCTTCGCCGTCACAAGCGGCGACGGAACGTGGTTCACCACCATATCCATAAATCCAGTCGTGACGTTGCCGAAGAATTTGCCCAGCACAAGTTTCAGCAGCGGGCGCGGATTCAGGTTCAATTCCTCTTTCCTCAAGCGCAGACCCATGGCACGCAGCGACGCGGACAGCTCCTTCGGGTCACCGTTCAGCACCTTGGAGTACATTTTGTAGAGCGGTTCAAGGACGAACTGGATGAACGACCGCAGGGCACCAGGGTACGGCTACAAACACAAAAATCAAAGGACAATTAATCACAGTCCTCTCAAACTTCAAAAATCTCCACACAACGTACCGATTTCTTGGTGAACGTGCGCGTCTGCGGGTTGAAATACTTGTCGCCCCAGAACCGCGCGGCCAACGTCGACGGCAGCACGCCCGGGTACGTCTCCGCGTAAATCTGCGCGAACGACTCGAGCGTAAAGCTCCATCCGTGCTGGCCGGACGCAAAGCACACGTTGCCCAGTTCCGGCGACAGGCGCTGCTTCTCCTGGTTCGCCGGCGTGTTGGCGTCGATAATGGCGTTAATCTCCTCGATCGTGTGCAGCAGCTTGAAGTACGCGTCGGCCGGCGGCAGCTTGAGCTCAATAATCAGCCGATCCACCTTGTTCACCACCAGCACGATCGCCACATTCGCTCGCAGCGCCGCCTTCACCAACCTCTCCGTCTAGCAAAAAAAACAAAACATTTACCACAAAAACAAGTCACCACCTCAAAACAAAAAAAATATCACCACCATCCTCAACAGCCCGTACATTCATCATGACGCCTTCAATGGCGTCCACGACGAGCACCGCTCCGTCCGCGACTTGCAGCGCCGCGGTGGTTTCGTCCGAGAAGTTGACGTGGCCCGGACAGTCCAGCACGTTGAGCAGATAGTGCTTCCCCCTGGCCGTGGGCAGCACGAGCGACACGGGGGCGCTCTTGATGCTGAGCTTGCGCT
Source organism: Phytophthora uliginosa (assembly GCA_024679075.1). Taxonomy (NCBI): domain Eukaryota; phylum Oomycota; class Peronosporomycetes; order Peronosporales; family Peronosporaceae; genus Phytophthora; species Phytophthora uliginosa. The sequence goes on along the minus strand of JAIKVD010001576.1, from coordinate 4,788 downwards.
CCTGCTCGTCCTTCCTCGTGTCCGTGTAGCGCGTCTCCTGGGCGGGGTCCCACTTGTCCACGTGCGTCTGCTGCACCAGCAGGTCCGTGAACAGCGTCTTGCCGTGGTGCAGGTCCCCGACGACCGCCACGTGGCGGACGAGCTGCGGGTGGTCCATGAGACTCGTGAGGAACTGGGTCGAGTAGGTCGTTCGGGGTGGACCCTTTTGCTCCAGCACCGAGAAGGACTTGGTCTTGACCGGCTCGATGATGGGCGTCTCGATGGACTGAGCGTCCTCCTCCATCACGAGCGTCTCGGCGTCCCCGTAGACCTCGCTGGCCTCCGGGTAGTACTGTTTGTCCTCGTGGAGGACGATGGCGGACTCGTCGTCCATGTGGGTGTCGTCTTGCAGCGCTAAAGTGTCCACGTGCCGTCCGGCGTCGTCCACGTCCACGTCATTGCCGTCGTTCTCACGGTCGGACGGCGCGTCGGCTTCGCTCTCCGAGTCGGACGAGGCCTCGTCGTCGCTGCTGCGCAGCTCCGGGCCGATGTAGTTGCCGAACTCGTCGTAGAGAGACTCCTCCATGGTGGGGTCGGGGGGTGATAGGGACTATGGGGCTGCCAGTGGATATGTGGAAGGTGATTGGGTGGAAATAGGATGATCGATTGATGGTGATTGGAGGATAATATATGGACCCTTTGTGGACACTGGAGGACAACTTTATATTAGAAATCCAGACAGCACTCGGCTTCAGCGACTTGCGCGGTTGGGTTGGGGACGTAGACTTTGGCGCGGCGGTGCGATGTGGACGTCGTCTTGGGTGCTGGTATTGTTGATGTTGGGGGTGTCTGGATGGACCCGTACTGCAGCGGGAGTTTCTGTCTCGCTGTTGACGACACTTGGCTGTGAGACAGATGTGTCTTCTTCTGGAGTCTCCAGACGTGGACGCTGCCGTCGACGGCGCCCGAGACCAGCGTGGAGCCGGAGCAACTGACTGCGAGGGCGCCGATGCCCGCGTCGTGAGCTTGCGGGATCTCGAATACCAGCTCGGTGCCTGCTGGCTCGTGCAGCTTCCAGAAGAGCAGCTTGCCGGCGGTCGTGCCGCCCACTGCGTACTTGCCGTCGCTGTCGAAGCACCGCACTTGGCCTCCTGTGCGGATCTCCATGCTCCAGAGCTTTTCGCCTCGCAGGTTGAACTGCAGCAGCTCGCTCTGCACCGTCACGCAGACGTACGACTTGTTGTCGGCGGCGAACGATATCGACGCGATGCCGCCTCCGTACACACAACTCGCGTCAACTTGGTTGTGCAGCACTGCGGCACTCAGATCGAAGAGATAGACCGATCCGTTCCGAGTACCCGCTGCACCAAACCGACCATCACGGCTGACGTCTAGACACAACACGGATTCTTCACAGTCAACGAACGTCCGGATGGGAGTAGCGACGATATACCGCGACGTGTAGCGCCAGAGCTTGATGGTCGAATCCCACGAGCTCGTGAGGAAGCGGTCTTGCAGCACGCGGATGGCTGAAATGCCGTCAGTGTGCGCCAATACCTTGTTCAGCACCAGTCCTGTAGTCGCTGAGTGCATGTACACGCAGTTGTCCCATGACCCAACGAATACAACGCTTTCGTCGGGCGAGATATCGCAACACGACAGGGCGGACTCGCACGATACTTTACGAAATTCACCCACATCCCGGGTTGATGACAGCTTCAGAGAGCTGTCCTTGCTGGTCGTGAATAAAACCGTGTCGTCCTTGGAGAGGATGGTGCTGGTGACTTCCCCTTTGTGGAGCTGGGACGCCGAAATCTGCTTCCACCTCCAAGAGGTCGATAAACTGAACTTGGTCCGCAATCGTGACCTCCACCTCCAATTCTTGGGCGGCTTGCCGGAGCTTATACTTCCCCACAACTGCGACGAGAGGCCTTCTATAGCCGTCGGTAGGCGCTTCCAGGGGGTCTGAAAGCATACCAGATGATACCGGTGGCAGCTTCTTCTGTGTCGGCTCGACATGTCTTCGCTCTCCGATTCATCTTCAGAGTCGTCGTAATCATCGAATGCACTCAGTGTGACTTCTCTCCGCTGTTGAAGACGGGGATCAGCCACACTATCGAGAGGATACGAGACTCGGCGAATACGCGGAACGATGACTCGCGGTGACAGTAGCAAATCCGGCGTAGCCACTTCAATTTGTCCTTCGCCCTCATTTCGAGACGGGTGAGGCGTAGAGAACAGCAACTTCGGCGTCTGCCCGAATTCCTGGATCTGCGATTCTAAGGAGCATTTTTGCACGGGGTCATCGATAGTTTCTAGGTCCACGGATCCTTCGTACGATAAATAATAAAATACTGCAAAGGAAGCACACAACAAACAAAAAGTATTGGCAACAGTTAGTACGCAGAAGGCCACAATCTCAGTACGAAAGCAAACACTTACAGTTATTTGCTTTGACAGCTTCCTCGCCCTGCTGCTTGTAGCCGAAAATCAAGTCGATCCAGTGGTGGAGATGGTTTGACACGTAGTCGCTCTCAAGCGCAGCGCGGTTCTTTCGAACAAACTCAGTTGCATTACCGTGTGCCCACGGTGGAAGTTCCACGTCGTCGACCCGGTCGAAGGTCTGAGTCGTTCCCAAGTCAAGGTGCTTAATGTTTTGCAGCCATTCGTCCGCTGGCAACGTGCAGTCATAGAACTCGGGAATGAGCTCCTTCACGTCCGTATGGTTCGTCACACAGCCGTCCCACGTGACTTTGATGCTACGAAACAAGCGGTCTGGCGCGTCAAACTTCCCACTCTGTAAGCACAACATGTACTCGGGGACCTTACGCACCAAGAAATACAGCACGTAGCCCGGGGTTGAATAGTGCGTGCCATACAAAAACGGAGGCGGCATTCCCTCCGCTTCGTCGCCACGAGGCATCACTTCGTATCTTGCCTTGAAGTACTCGAGGCGCTCCTCACTGAGCGCTCCGATGGGCTTGGAGAGGTCTCTATACACTTTCGGGTCTCTCAAATTCAACTCCGAGCTCGTGTAGTCACGTAATATCCACGGGAAAATCGGGTACTGTGTCAGATCGTTGCGTGTCCGGCCTGACGCGTTGTTCAGGAACAGCAAGTACTCAAAATTCGAGAGCTCCCGACGCTGCCACTTGCGCATCATGTACTGTAAGTCCTTGCGTCGACAGCGCTGGAGCTCCGGCTGGCCCACCAAGAGCGCGTAAAAGTCGTCGCGCTCTTTGCGAGACCGGAACGAGAAGAAGAAGCTTTCTCCATCCCGCAAGTACACTTCCAACCCCGTCTGTTGCAGCAGATACCGCCGCTTGTAGACTTGATCCACGCTCGTGTATTCCCAGCTCAGCACTGGTTCGAACACGTATTTCAGCGCAGCAGGCTGGAAGTACAGTCGAAGCGTCGTGAGCATGAGGCAGCCCGGGAACTTGAGCAAAGGCTCGATCCGGTCCGCAACGCAGCCCGCGTCCAGCAGCAGCCGCTCTCGGAAATCGATCAACAAACTCGGATCGAACTTGTCCGTTAGTCTCGGCGCCAGCACAGGCGCCAGCAAAGTCTCTTCTTCCGCCTTGGTCAGCAGTCGACGTGGTGAAGTGGCCACCTCGTAGATGACGTGGATGCTGGCGAGGAACGCCTCGAGCGTCACGTGCTGCAGCGTGAAGATGAACTTAGCCCCCAAACTGCTGCTTTGACTGTCTGTGGCACTGGCGACCTCCACACGGTCGGTAGTGTCCTTGTGGACGTACGGGCGGTCGATGCCTCGCTCTCGCATCTCGATCACCTGCTTCGTCCGGAACGTCACGTACACCACCGACACGTCAGCAGCTTGAGCTTCCAGCTCCGAGCTCCGTGGTGGCGGGTGGATGAAGCACTCGGCCACGGGCTCCGCTGTCATGCAGCGGAACGGGAAGCGCAGGATCGGCAGCTGGAGGTCTCGAGGCACGAAGAACAGGCCGCGGGTGCACACTTTGATCCGGCCGGACACTTTACGGTGCGTCCGCGCATTCGGCTGCAAGTATCGGCAGGCGCTGTGGTCCTGTCAGCAGCATGAACAGCGTCAGTGGATTGGGGACGGGCTTTGGATGCTACAGCTACGGATCCTCACGTCCAGGAAGAGCTCGCCGTCCTCGAGCAGCAGCAGACTGAAGCGCGTCGTCTGAGCGTTCTTGTTGCTGCGACGGCGTCGGTGCATGACTTGGAGGTGAGATCGGGGACGCGATGGGTCGCGCGAGCTGCACCGCCGCCACACGCGGCCAGTTCTCTGCAATCGCACGTAAAATCGACGGGTGGTGGGCGATGTGCTAAAGTGCCGATTGACTCGAAAGAGGTGACGTTGGGGGTGCAATAAGGTCGAGCTGCCAGCGACTCGACTGAGGGAGCAGTTGGTTCTGTTACAGCTACGCACTGCTAATACATTGGCGTGGTCTTGTTGCACTTACTACTTACGTGCTCGTCCCGACGACTTACTAAAACTGGGGAGCACTTGTGGGCTTGGAATGTGGGTGCTGGTTGGTACCTGTGGCAGGTCGGCACTCTTCAGCCGCAGACGGCGGTGCAGCTATTCCTCCTGTCCGACTCGAAGGTCGCGATGATCTCGTCGTGCATTTCCTCCTCCGGCTCCACTTCGGGCACCGGCGGTAGCGGACACGTCGGGGGCGTGGGGGCCGAATAGGACCGCGACCGTCGCGGCGGCGTGTTGGTGCAGCACTCGCCCTCCCCCACGTACGTGAGTCTCGTGAGCGAGTGCACCCAGTTCCGCTTGGAGCTCTTGGAGTCGGCCGTGAAGATGACGCGCTC
>JAIKVD010001575.1:0-10271 GCA_024679075.1 Phytophthora uliginosa | reverse complement strand
CAGCGCGCACACGACCTTCATGTGCTTGGGCGTGCTAGCGGTGAAGCTGCGCGTGGCCATGGCCTTGGCGGCGGCGGAGCGCGAGGCCAGGCGCGTGGTGATCTTGATGGAGGCGAACATGGTGGGCGGTGAGGTGGGGGGCTGCTGGAGCTGGAGAGGTGTGCTTGGACGCAAATTGCAGAATGACTCGAGTGCCGGCGGTCGATGGTGATAGTGTTGACAGTCTTTTGACTGGTAGGCTTAATGGCCTCCGTAGACAAGGCCGAAGACAATGCCACCGGCACGGAATGAACTGGGTGAGTGATGAACAAGATATTAGAAAAAATGGTTTGGATTTGCCCAAGTTGAAGTGGCGCCTGCCTAGTGTTTCGGTGATTTGCAAGGATCAGAGCATATGATTACATGCATGATTATCTCGCTACCGACATTTTACCGACAGTTCGTGGCCGGCGGGCAAAAGGTGTACTCACTGCAGCGGTTCAAACTGCCGGCAAGCGTGCATTGTCGACTGGTAGTTTATACATGTATTTTTCTTGCACGTGGGGCAATCAGCGGATTCTGCCAGCGTACTGTAGGAGCAGGAAAAGCTGGGGTGCTCTCCTCTCATCAAACAGCATACCACATACGAAGGTGACCGATGAGGGCTGCAAGCTCTTAAAGTGCAGCGGAAGGCCTAGTCAGCAAGCCCCAATTGCTTTGTAATCGACCCAGGGACTCAGGCTGAGACACTGGAGTCACTCCAGTCGTCTGCAGCCCTCGCCTGATTGGAGGAGCTGCCCTTGCCTATCTTCCTCAACGCATCAACCGATTATTCTCTGTGCCGCCATGTACCGCCATGTCGGCACACCAAGCAGCACATCGTTTGCCGCTAGAGCCAAACGCAAGTTCCGCAAGTCCACGATCGACATTCGCAAGGTAAGGAAACTACGATAGTAGTATGGTAAGGGTGTGAGGTTTAAACGTATTGTATTGATCGAATGGTGTAGGAAGAGATAGCGCAACTTTTAAAGGAGTTGGCGGGTCTGCATAGTCGTATGGAGGAGCTGAACGCTCGAGCGATGAAACCTTGCACGCGTAGTGAGACTCCAACACAGGCAGCTGTCGCGAATAGAGTGCTTCGACGCGCGATTCAGAAGCAACAGCTCGAGGTGACGCAGTTCCATGCGCTCATGTCGGAATATGCTCTCTTCGTAAGCAAGAACACTACGCAACTGAATGAAGCATGCTAACAAACTTCTTCTCTAACGGGTTATTCACTTTGTGCTGCAGAGTATTCGCGTGGGCAGTCCGATCCACAATGAAATCCGTCTGACAAAGAATAGCGATTCGCGACGTGCTACGTTAACAGCGATGAAGACGCATGCTCTGCAAATGGGAGCTAATTTTCTTAAAGACCGGTGCCCTCGAATCAATCCGTGCAAACCCATGCGAGAGGATCACGGCTACGAGGCCCCCAACGGTGACTTCTACGCCACGTACTTCTCCACAACGCAGTTCGAGAACAGTGTCAAGAAAGTTTTCGATATCCTTCTCGGCTACTTCAGCAGCATCGAGATCTGCGTCTCGGAGAAGCTCGGCAACGTCAGCATCCGCGAGGTCGACGACACCTTAGCCCCTGGTGTCACACAAAACCGCCTTATATCTACGACACTCGGTGGGCTGCGAATGGAGTCGAACACCGTCTACTTCTCGCACTACGAGGAAGGTGGAAGCGAACCTGGTCACGAACATGGCTACGGGCCATTCGTCGCCGACTTCGTTGACGAGGATGCCAGGAATCCCTATCACCCGTTCTTGAACTCACCTCCTACCCGATCCAGCGACCCACGAGTGGAACGAAGATCGTGGGCACTTCGAGCAGCTGCAGCGAGGAAGAGAGAGTTGTGGTGGTGACTCGCTGGGTGCACAGCAAGGTCCACCATCCTCAGTACGATATCCCTCTCTCCGGTTGGCACGAAATGCGGGAGAACACGGAGCGATGGATCCAAACGCTGCACCACACCATGATGGAGAGATACTTCTCCATGATCTGAAAAAAATGTGTACGTAAGGATACAAATACTGACAGAAAAAAGCAAAATGTCGATCGTCGAGTTTCAACTGCCAGCTTTTTCGGCGGTACAGTACACTGTACGCGTGGCGGCTACGAGTCGGTAGCGGTCTATCCTATGCTTGTGGCTCAATGCATGCCGCTACCACTTCTCATTGGTTCACGTCCGCTGACTACCCGCCACTTCAACTTGGGTCTGCACCTCTCCAGCTCCAGCAGCATGTTCGTCTCCACCAAGATCACCACGCGCCTGGCCTCGCGCTCCGCCGCCAAGGCGAAGGCCATGGCCACGCGCAGCTTCACCCCAAGCACACGAAAGTCGTGTGCGCGCTGTACGAGGGCGGCGAGGCTGGCAAGCGCGACCCGGACATCTACGGCTGCGTGGAGAACGAGCTGGGCCTACGCAAGTTCCTGGAGGACCGCGGCCACGAGTACGTGGTCATGTCCGACAAGGACGGAGACCACTCGGAGCTCGTCAAGAACCTGCACGACACCGACGTGGTCATCTCGCAGCCCTTCTGGTCGGCCTACATCACATCGCGAGCGCATCGCCAAGGCGCCCAAGCTCAAGCCGCACTGCAAAACTCTAACAAGGGGAGATGCATCGCGAGGAAATTGCTTGGTCGGTGGTTGGAGGTTCGTGGCTTGAAGAATTTCGAATGGGACGACGCAAACGGGCGAGTGCTGAGCCTGTAACGTTCCCAGAGCTTTGCTGCTTGGGTTTCGTATTTTCGCAGGCTCATCATTCTCTCAATTTGCAACTGTAGTCAAGTTACTTCAGTCTTTATCTGTCAATCATCATCAAACGGTCCCATTTTCTCATTTACGTTGTGGAGAACACTGCCGGTGAAAATGAATGCCACTTGGGCCTTCTTAACTCCTTGGCACACTGTCCTCTGTCGCAACCTGCTCAAATGGTGGAAGGAGGGATCTGCGTATCCGAGCCTGACCGCATCCGTGCTTACTCCCTCGCGTGATCAACTGCAAGCGGAGACCGCGTTCGTGATAAGGCTCCCCTTGGATCCAGAAACTAGCCGTGATCGAGTGCAGTTGCAGCGTCTTCGCGAGTCGATCGAGCTCTTTTCTCTCCTCGCGATGACTAGCAATGCCGTGTTTATCAAGTTAATGGATAGCTATATCGACTCTCAGCTATATGGACTTTCAGTCTCGGAACCAGTTTTCATCATCGCATCCGAACTCTTACTGCCGGCCCAATTGGGAGTTCTGGTTTGAAGGAGCGCTGTCCCATCGAGGCATCATCTCGTCGATCCAGTCGCCGTTCACGTGGGGAAGCTTGCTCGGATTTCTAGATGGTCCGTGGGAGTACTCCCAAGAGTTTTACGCAGCTGTACAGAAGTTGGAAGCGCTGGGAATCGGTGTAACGAGCAGGGCGCTTTTGCGTGCTTTGTCTGCGGTGCATTGTGAGTGTGCGTTCGCGGGCCTCCGGATCTCAGGGCGGCATAAAATTTGTGAGCGTCCGAATTCCACATTGGTGGCAGCGCGATCGTTTTTTGACACTGGTGTCCCGCTTCACTTTCAATTTTGCGTTGGGTTGGATGCGTGGCGCCACACAGACACACAGTCAAATGCAGAAATGTTCCGGTACACAAACAGATGTGGGCCAGATCGCCCTGTCATCACTAATTCTAGAAGCTATCGGCAAGGCTCATCGTTTTGATTACCACGTTGTCGTGGAAGCTCCTGAATGTTTGTGTCTTGACTATGAGTCGAGAGAAGGAACGGAGTATTTACCCCGATTGTACGTGACTTGCAGTATGGAAAACATTGAAGCGCATTCGTTGCTGTGCACGGCAGTGGCTGAGGCATCGTCGGCAGACCATCTAAATATTGTATTCAGAGGAAACTTTAGACAAATGACGGGGCCTATTCGATGGTCCTGGTTGATATATGCGGTGCTTTGCGGAAGCTCGAGTGTATCAAGAAATTCTGTATCCATTCGGGGGTCCTTGACCAGTGAAGACGTAGCTATGATTCAAGAGGTTTTAAGGAGAAACTACCCACAACCGGCGTTGCAGCAGAGCCAAGATCGTCCTCCAAAGTATGGGTTTGTGGACATTCCGAAAGGAGCCCAATTATCCGGTAGAAATGGCATCCGTCTCGAAATTACGCGTGCCTTCCGTTGCCGAGCGCTGTACTGCCCCGCCACTATGGGTGATACGGTGGAAGTGGTTGTCCCTGGGTATGGGATTTGCTCTACAAAGATTGAAGACGGAGGGAATAATTTTGTCTCGGACGCGGTGTGCCCAGGCCTTCCATCCGGTCAGCTCAAGAGCATTAGCTCGCTCACGCTGGACCTTACTACCCTCGAGAGCGAGGCTGCGCTGACGCAACTACTGAGTTTGATTGGGGGAAGTCTTCGAAGCTTGTCACTTGAAAGTCAAAGACAGCAGATTGATCTGTGCGTGCTGGCAACGACGTGCCCAGAGTTGGAAAAACTCGAGTTGAAGCCCTACGGCGTTCGTGTGTCGGCCCCCAACGAAGCGCTGCGCCAATGGGCGATCAAAACCATATCGTTAGACGGTCTTGACGATGTGTCTGCCATGGTCACGTGCTTGACGGACACTACGCTACGAATGAGGAAAACGTTGGTCAGGCTGGCTGTGTTTTCTTCGTATATCCACCCTCTTTGTCCTCACGTTAGAAAGCGGCTTAGTGCTTTCAATGGTGAATTCCTCCCGGTAACGAAGGAAAGGCTCCCAAAGCAGTCAAAAGCTGCGATGCTCAGTGCTATTCGAAGCGGATGGAACAACAATTCTTCTACAGGAGCTGTCCGGGCATTGAGCCGCCTGGATGCCAGCGTCTTAAGTTTAATTTTCACTTTCGCGTCAATTCCGGAGCAACGCTGGATTCACTTGCAGTAATGTGGAGAAACGAGAAATTGCAATATGTTCCGGCGGCTTCAATTTTTTTTCTTTCTAGCAATTGCTCGTGACGAATACATGTTGGTTATGGTTTATTAAGAGGTATATCGTTACTGTGCTGGGTGAAATGGTTCTTCACTCCACCGCAATTTTACTTTGAGACACTAGAGCTCCATAGTTTTTCCCTACCGCCTTGGATGAGGACTCAGCTGTGTTGCCTACACGTGTTGTGGCTAGGTTCGGGAGATACAGAGACATATATAGAGTCACGCTTTCCCGCTCAACCGCCATTCTAAGAGTTGTGAGCGTGGTTTGCATGATTCTCTACGTACTAGTAACCCTTCGTCTTGGCTTGATGCAGTTAGTTATACGGATGGACGAAATTGGCAGCGACAATACTCTCGACACCAAATTTGAGCAGTACCGAAGCTCATTGTTGGAGTGTGTGTGTGAGGGGGGAGCTCCACATTTGCACTCAACTGTACATGTAGGCTTAGATCATTGCTGGTCTCTCTTTTCTTAAGTATCCGACGAGGGGGATCTGAATCCAGAATTTGAGAATTTGAACGTGATATCGACACCTATGCGTGTTACAGTAAGCGCACAGTAACATCAGACCATCAACCGACTTGTGAAACATACTTATCAGAGCAAGCGTACCAAAATGAACCACACTGACACGTTGCTAGAGGAACATCCGGGCATCGTCATGAGGTTGCAGCGATCAAGACAGAGTAAACTACGCAATAGTCTTCCGGAAATACTGAGTTAGCAGCTAATTTTGCACAAAGTGGTCGTATCATCAAGCAGAACATCACTGAAGTACTTTAATCGAGATGGATCAACACAACGTGCATGAAGATCGACCGACAACTACTTTCCGAGCCGAACGATCGTCAGGAAGCTCATACCAGTGAGACTGACGGGGCACTTGACAGCGAACTGTTGGTTCTTCTCGACACGAGTGGTGCACGCCAACGTCGTCGAGCTGCAGTAGCCGTCCGTGAAGCCGCAGTACGCCGCCTGGATGCACTCGGCTCCTCTCATGAGCTGGATGGCCGCGTTGGTGCTTTTCGACTTGTAGTTGACCACTGCCGTCACGTGGTACAGCCCCGGGAGGTTCATGCGGATGATGCCGTCCGCATTGTTGTTCCAGCAGATCCAGTCCGCCACTTTAGTCGTCGCCTGCACCTGCACCGTTGTGATCGTGTCCTGCGATACCCCCAGTGTCGTGAACTGCTTCTTCAGCTCTGCGATCTCCTTCTCGCGAGCATCCACGTCGTCCTGCAGTAGCTTGACCGATACCTCCAGATCTTGCAGCCCCCTGCTGTGGTTTGCAATGATCTCTTCGCTGTCCTCCCGGAGTTGGTCGACTTCGTCTTGTAGGTCGCGCATCTTGGACTCGAGAACGTCGATGCGTTCCAGTGAAATGGGCCCCATCTCGATGCAGTACGTCGCCACGCGCGACTGCTTCAGCACTTGAAGTTTCACACTCACTTCTAACTGGAAGACTTCCCCCTTGTGACGTTGGAACGTGATCGGGATGTGATCCGGATCATCTTGAGCACCCTCCAGCAGCTCATGAAAATACTTTACAGCAACATCAACAAAATTTGGTTAGTTATATGAAAGTTACTTTCGAGTATTTTATGGTCGATTGTACATGTACCTCGACGTAGTCCGAGGCTGTGGCGTTGGGGATGGCGTTGGTGGAGTTCACGTAGTCTTCGAGACTCAGCTTAGTGGTGCACCTATTACAATAGTTACAATAAGAAAAACAAAGTTTTAGTGGCCTACTTACGCAACAATGTCGTGTAACTAAAAACTTGCCACTGTTTCTTGCTCTCGCCGTTTTCGAGCCAGATGCGGAGTTTGCCACTCTTGAGTGACATCGAGTAGCGGTAGGTGGGTGACGGGGCACGAGCGAAGATGGTGGTGCCTTCGAACTCGAGGAACGCGTCCGAAGTGCCGGACTCGGGGGTGGATGACGTTGTTGACTTGGGAGACATGGTCTCCGGTGTGTAGGACGACTCCTGGTTGGATTCCGGCTTGGACATCTTGGACTTGAGCAGCTCGACGCGAATCGAAGAATGAAATGAGCTCCTTCGCGACGGTCGCGAGTGATCTTTAGTGATGGGGGGAAACGCTTGCGTCCATGGAATACTTGGGCTACTGTGTCACTTTACTCACTGTCCTAACGAGGGCGTTGAAGCTGCTTAAAAGTAAGCAATATCCTCCAAGCTGCCTGTAGTGTTGTACATTTATTTTTCAACTGGGAAGCTTCACTTGTGAGGCTGACAGCCCAATTCATTGGGGCCGAAGTCATCGATCAACTATTTTCAAAGCTCTTCCCCCGCCTATAAAAAGGTAAAAAGCGACAAGCCTCGGTGAGTGCGTTGGAGGAAGAACTTGCTCCTAACTCGAAGTATTTCTCGTCGAGTCGGCAAAATGACGGCACATGATGTCGAAGCGAAGCCGCGCAAAGCCATGAACCCGGACCGACTTCGCAAGCTCATGGACTCGCCGAGTATCGCGAATGCGACTCGCGACGTCCCCATGGCGATCGTAAAGCGGGAAACTTTAGTCACCTCGTGGAATGGCGAACAGTGCGACGTCCGTCCGTTCGGAAAACTAGCAGCTCCTGCGCAGGTCGTTCTGGCTAAAGACCTCCGAGAGTGCACAATCGACCAAGGAAAATCCGTCCCCAGCGGCTTGCAAATGAGTGATGTCACCGTCCGGTAAAGCAAAAGCAAAAAAAAACTCTTTTCACGTGGGTAAATTTTTTCACTCTCTAACCAGCCAACCTCATTCATTTTGCAGTCCCAAGGAGGAACAATTGCAAGATCGTTTCACAGCTCTGTTGATGACCAAGAAAGAGTCTTTTGCTCAAGCTGCCGAGATCCAGCACCGGATTGTACCCGGATCCGTGATGCTCAGTGAAGGTATCATGACCCCGCAGCAACGGCGAGAGCGCCTGCACTTTGAGACGGACCATCTTCAAGCCAAACGCGCCCTCCACCGCGCTGACATGAACGATCGCAGACTGCACCAGATCCTGTACGTTTAGCACCTCATAACCTGGCAAATTGGTAGTTTTCTACCAGAAACTGATGTGATATGGTTAATTTTTCGTAGCAAGGAGCGACATTCGACCTCGGACGTATTGGGGGCACAGCAACATGCAACAGGTGCAACAAGAGTCCGAGGTGAAGCCTACAAACCCGATTTGTTAAGGTAAGAAAACCCCTATTTGAAAAGAAGAAGAAAGCGAAAAAATGTACTAAACCTCGTTTATCCGTGGTAGTCATGATGCAACTGGAGCTTCTCGACGCGAGTACCAGAGCAAAAACGGCGAGGCAAACCCGCGGTTACGGCACCATGACAGACTCTTCAACGAAACACCTCTCGAGTGGAATCAGCAAAGGTGCGTCGAGTTGCCTTTCACTTTTTAACATTAGCCTAAAAATGCAAACTTGCCCTAACGACTACGTGTTACCGGCCAGAGCGCAGCATTTGCGCAACGAAAACGTCCGTACGACATCGTGAACGGAGGTCGGGTGGAGTATTTCGCCCCTACCATCCCAGAGAAGCAACACCAGTGGCAAACCCACCCATCCGTTGCCATCCACCGGTACACTCGCTAACTCGGCAACCAACATCGGCCAAAATGCAAAACAATCTCTAAACGGCAACAAGTTTCTCTCTCAGGATTACAACACGAACTGTCGGTATACTTTCATTTTTGGGGTGGCAAACTTCACCTAAAAACTTAAACTGCATGCACATCCATAGTATACAGCCTCTCTCTCTCTGTCCTGCTCATTCTGCCCCTCTTCTTCAATTGTCCAGCTGAAAGTCCCCCAGCGGGGCGTTCACGACCCCTTCCATGAAGGACACGACCTGGCCCCCACAAGTGACGAACATCTTGTCAGACGCAAAGCCCCGGCGGTTGGGAGGGGGCACGTAGCCATAAGCCGCCGAGTAGTTGCCGCCGTCGCTGAACTTGTGCGGGGGCGACGCCGACAGCGACGAGCACGTGGACGTGGAGGACGGAGAGGACGCGTATGTGAAGTCGGCGGCCACCGCCATCTGGCGGGGCGAGTTGCGCGCCCAGAACTCGAGGCGCTGGCGCTGTGCCGTGAGGTGTTTGAGGTCCTGCAAATGGAGGTTAGACACACCTAAATGGTGAGACATGTTGCCGTATTGAGTTGCCGTTTGTTTAGGTGGTGCTAACCTACCTGCACGGACATGCCGCTGCGGATCTCGCAGCCGTCGAAGGCGTTGTTGCTGCTGCGCGGGGACGCCGAGGCGTGGCGCGGCTGCTTCGTGGCGACCATGGCTGATGGATGGAGCTTAGGCTACTCTGCGGCGGCGGCGAGAGTCCGGTTAGACACTTGTTGCCTGTGGCGGATAAATCTTTTGTGTGTGCGCGAAGTCGCCACGGCAAGAGGTCTTCTGAGGGGTTTCGGTCTTCGAAAACGGAAAGCCCGAGTTGAAGCGACAACGGGTCATAGTGAGCCCGAGTCAAAAGGCCAGAATAACGGCCTTGAAGATTGTGATCGAAGATCTATCACAATCGCACCCCTTCGCTTTTCGCCCAATCAGCGCGCACTTCCGCCGGTCGCACACCGTCACTCGTGACCTGGAAGACGCAATTCTCCGCCGGCAGATGCGGAGAGAAGGCCACCTCCAGTCGGCGTCGGTTCGAGTCTGTCTGTCTCGTGATCATGAGTCTGCAAGAAGAACCAAGGCATTGCATTGCATCAGTCAAATGGCAAACCCTAAGGAGGTTCCAGGTTTCCAGGAACTTCGTACCGCTGGTTGACGCAGTGCGACCACGACAGCCCAAGCGCAGGGCGCAGCGCGTTGCCTGTTGAGCGAGGGTCGAAGTCGCCCGTCACCTGGTTCGTCGCCACGAAGACCACGCCGTACTGGTCGCTCAGGATGCGCATGCAGTTGACCAAGTGGAACATGGCGCGCGAGCGCTCCGCTGCCTCCTGTTAATCGAAAACAGCCTTTAGCCACCCCAGCTGTAGAACGGGTAGACATACCCCCAACGTACCTTGACGGAGGACGTGGACTCCAACCGGAACACCGCCGCCACCGAGTCCAGCACCACCAGCTTGGTGTTCTGCTCCGCCAGTAGCCCCGGCAGTCGCGCTTGCTAGACACCAGCACCACATGAACCCCCTAACGTCAACTTTGCTCTAATCAACTGCAACTGCAACATGGACACTACACACCAGCAGGTCCATGAGGTCGTCCACCGTGTAGAGCTGCTCGACGAAGATGCCATCCAGGAAGTCGCTGCCCGTGAGTTTTGCAGCCTCTTCGCCGCG
>JAIKVD010001574.1:0-10271 GCA_024679075.1 Phytophthora uliginosa | reverse complement strand
GCTCGCGCACGGGCCTCGCAGCATCACTTAAGTGCGAGTACTTTTGGATGTTCACGCCCAGGTTTGAGACGATGGAGGCCACCACGGCCAGGCCGGCGCCGAAGGCCTCCCATGTCTTCATGATGAATAGATACTCGAGCGTGTGAGAAGTGAAGAAAATATGCCGTTGGATGGGTTTGTGTCTTTCACTTCAACTTGCGGGTGAATTGAAACGGCCGCGCGACTATTCTTAGCCGTGGGTTCTTCCCTTTTTGGTCGCGTCCTCTCCGACTGACGCCTCTTGGTGGGGCAACTTCGTGAAAAGTGCAACAGCACACGCAGCAGCGCGGCTAAAGGGTTGGCGAGGCTAGCGTAAGATGAATCGATACAAGGTCACCAAGCAGCTGGGCGATGGCACCTACGGGTCCGTGCTCAAGGCCGTAAATCGCCAGTCTGGAGAAGTGGTACGCGATAAGTGCCGGAAAAGGGTGTTGCATCCTTGGTTAGCAGTAGTCTAACCACATCTCCTTTGTGTGTTTTCTTTTCGTTTTTGCAGGTGGCGGTCAAGCGTATGAAAAAGAAGTTTTACTCCTGGGAGGAGTGCATGCAGCTGCGCGAAGTGAATGTACGTACGGTTAGCACTCTCTACCCTCCAGCAAAGTGCCAATAGTTTTATGACAATAATTATTGGCCTCCTGTTGTATTTTATTTTATTTTATTTTCACAGTCGCTCAAGAAGCTCAACCACCCCAACATCATCAAGCTCAAGGAGGTGATCCGCGAGAACGACGAGCTGTACTTCGTCTTCGAGTACATGGAGTGCAACTTGTACGACACGATGAAGAAGCGCGATCGGCACTTCCCCGAGTCCAAAATCCGCAACCTCATGTACCAGATGCTGCAGGGTCTGGCCTTCATGCACAAGCACAGCTTCTTCCATCGAGACATCAAGCCCGAAAACATGCTGGTCAAGGGCGACACCGTCAAGGTCGCCGACTTTGGGCTGGCGAGGGAGATCCGGTCACGCCCACCCTTCACGGACTACGTGTCCACCCGTTGGTACCGAGCCCCGGAAGTGTTGCTACGATCCACAACGTACAACTCGCCCATTGACGCTTGGGCCATGGGTTGCATCATGGCCGAGATGTTCACACTGCGCCCGCTATTTCCAGGTAGCAGTGAAGGTGACCAGCTATATAAAATCTGCTCTGTTCTGGGCAATCCGACGCACAGCACGTGGCCGGAAGGGATGAAGCTTGCGGCGCAGATGAACTACCGCTTCCCGCAGTTCGTCCCCACGTCGTTAGCGCAGCTGATCCCACACGCGAGTCCCGAGGCTCTTCAGCTCATGACAGACTTGCTCAAATTCGATCCGAACCAGCGACCGACATCAAGTCAGGCGCTGCAGTACCCGTTTTTCCAGGTGAACGTCAACGTGACCATGCCGCTGACTGTCTCAACACCCGGTGGCAGCAGTCAGCAGCAATATGAACGTGTCGAGTCGACGGAGAAGACGGCGTCGTTCACACCACCGCAGAAATCCTCAGGAAGTCAGCGCAGCGGAAGCGGGCAGTATGGCCGGAACCAGCAGCCCGCAGTCGACGTCGGGGGATACAGCAGCTTACGGCAGCAGGCCACCGTCGCATCAGCGTCGGCGTACGGCATGCCGCGAGTACCTCAGCGGAATGCCATGGCGGCAGCAGGAAGCAGTGTGCTCTTAGGTGGAACGCCGACAGGAGCTGGAGACAGCGGCAACATGGGCGACACGCAAGGCAGTCGCTACACGCGTCAAGCACGATACGCACCAGGAATGTCGTACCGAGGAGAAGGCGACGGCGCGACGTATTCAGGCGGCAGACAACCGTACGTCCCTCCCGGCGTCGGCGGCGGTCTCCCGTTGGGCTCCACCGCAGCCGTAGGAGGCCTCGGCGGCTACAGCAGACACAACTTCTGACTCCCACGGCGGAAACGCCAGCGCATCGATGTGAACGAGCACCACCCGACGTGCCGTGCTAGAACGCGTAGATAGAGCGAAGACAGTGAGTGACTGAACAGGAGAAAAACGAGGACCCCACGTCCAGTCCAGTAAAGCCAAAGCTGCGTCGTCGACTCGCCGAATCTACCAGCAACGTAAGCCACTACAGTATTTAGATCTCCACTTTGTCTCCTTTTGTTTATCTGCGTCTCCTCTGTCTGCTCTTGGAGTGGGTTCTGGTTACTGCTGCACGCCGGCGCCCGCGGCCGCCTGGTCCATGATCTCCTTCTCCACCTGCGCCATCTTGACGCCCAGCGAGCTGTAGGCCTGCATGTACTTGCCGGCGCAGCGGTCGATGCAGCTCATCTCGCCCACGTTGAGCTGGCCGTCATTGTACTTGAACTTGCACTTCTGGAAGCACACGCGCGACATGCGCTCGAACAGGTCCGCGTAGGACGCCATCTCCACCTTGGCCATCATGAGCTGCGACTGCTGCGACGGCTGCTGGGGCACGCCCGCCGGCGCGCCGCCGCCCATCATTCCGCCGAAGTTCATGCTGCTATTGCTAATTCGTCACGTAAAAATGGTAGGTGGGGCCGAGGGTACGAGGATGCGATTGGATGGGTTCCCGAAAACTGATGTGCGGAATAATTTGGGAACCGAAGCGACACTTCAATTATGCGGATCGAGAACGCACTCGAGCGCCAGCTCATTGTGGCGGACGAGCAGCTGTCAGGTCTGGAAGATGTGGTGAGGGTCATGCCCAACGCTCAGTATCTCAGTGTGGCGGTGCGTGCGGCTGTGTGGAATGAAAGCAAAAAAATGAAAGAATTTTGCTGAATAGGGATTTGTGGTGTTGCAGTTTAACAACATTTGCAGTTTGGGTGGAGTGGAGCAGGTTGGTGCTAGAAGTTACAATTCAAATTGAGTTATTTGGAGGATAATTACGATGTTGTGGCGATATTCATTCATGCCGTGCAGTTGAAGGAGTTGCGCAGTTTGGACATCTCGTATAATGCTGTGGAGAGTCTGCAAGAAGTGGCGGCTCTATCGAATCTGCTGGTACTCAAGTGCTCAAGCAACCAGATCGCCGACTTGAGCTGGATTGCGGGGTTGAACCATCTTGAGGAGCTGTGGGTGAGAGATAACCGTCTTGAGAGCGCACAGCTCGCGCATCTGCATCAGCTTACTACACTTCAGACTCTCGTTATCCATCCGAACCCCTGCACAGAGAGAGACGACTATGTGTACGATCGAATTCCACTCTAATTTACTTCATATTAGCTATGGCATGGTTAACACAATTGGTGTGGCAGATTGACGATTCTGAAGGTTCTCCCGTGGCTGCAGAGGGTTGATACCGTAATTGTCACGGAAGAGCTTCGAGAGGAGGCGAGGCATGCGGAAGAAAGAGGAGCATTGGATTCGGGTGCAACGGATTGCTCACTCTTCTCTCTCTCCGGTCGAGCCGAAGGTGAGCTTGCCATTAATAAATATATTGTCTGCATTCCACTATTGACAAATTGCCGGTAGATCCAGCCTCCAACTACGACTCACCCGAAATTTCGGTTGACACGCCACCTTCACTACCGATAAAGCCACTGAAATCCAAGAAACATGTATGCTTCGTATATTTATCACTGATGATACTTTAACATTTTAATTTGTGAATTGTACTGTTAAATTTCGCGATATTCTAGCTAACAGCGGAGGAAATTATGAGAGCATTTCCCGTCCAGGAATTCATTCCCGTGAGTGGCAGCGTGGAATCAGACACAGTTGAGGACAATCAGTCGTCGGAACTTAAAAGCGAAAGTTTTCAGACGCTAACATCGAACTCTACTACTACCGTGCACGAAGAGATTGTCGACATTCACAACGAGTCATCACCGCCGCTGAAAGTCTCAGAAGGTATACCACAGCAGGAACCCAGAATAACTGCGACTTCAGCAGCAAAACCTGACATCGAAGATGGCGGAATTTCAGCACTTTTAAGTTCGGTACTGACGCTTCCAACTTTCGATAACGAGAGCTTTCTCAAGAAGAAGAAGTCGCAGTCTCAATTGCGTGGCAACGGAAAATCAAAATTAAGAGCCAAACCCAAGCCAATCGCTGAAGCAACGCTTCCGTTCCATCAAGATGAAGAATACTCAATTGCTTATCCGAGCAGCACAGTTACTGCTGTTCAAGTGCGGTGTGATGGTTCAGCTATTGCCAGGTGGCCCTCGGGTAGCGTAGCAGTAAGCGTCGACTTCGAGAACACGGCAGAGCGAAGCGGATATCGAGTGTATGCAGCTCACAAGGATGGCCAGCTAGCTTTGAGCTTCGACCCCGCCGGTGTGGGATTTTTAAACGCTTACCCGAGCGGAAAGACGCTCCTCTCGACGACATCTGAGGGAGGCGGATTGCTTTTCGACACGAACAATGGCGCAATTCTTCGTCAATGGAATGCGCAAGGCAACCTTCGCAATGGCTCATGCCAGTCAGTTAGTTGTCTAGGTGAGGAACCCGATGGCTCGCTACTTTGTCAGTTAAGCGAGCACCTTGCTGTTCGCGTTCAGCTGGCCCGCTCTCCACCAGCTCAACTTGAATCTACTGGCGACACGAAACAGGAAGGACAAGCTCGGCGTAACCCGATCTCATTGCACATTTACTTCTCAGGGGCACCGGGGATTCGTCACGTGTTCGTCAATTCAGCTAATCGAGCCGAGCTTTCCAACAAGGATGCGTGTGGCAAAGTATTTGGAAAGGTGTCGCCAAACGGAGATCTTGCCAGAGCTACCAAGGTGAAACCACCACCGATAGCGCACGTGGACTTGCTAAGCAGCATCCGCGCTGCGGTTGCTGGACTTTGAGTATTGTTTTAGGCTTGTCATTCTGGTTGTAACCAGAATGCCTTCAGCCCAGTAATCTCAGTTTCGCCTTCATTTTCGTAGGTGCGTGCTCTGTCGATCCCTTGTTCGCCAGCTTTTCCAGTACCAGACGTGAGATTCGGCATTGCGCTTGGCGCGATAAGCTCTACGCTTCTCTCGCTTAGCTCGAACGTTGAGCCGCAATTGCTCAAGCCACTTCTCCTTCATCAACATTGTAGCCGGCGCTGTAGGCGGCGTAGTCTCCTCACCAACAGCACCAAACCGCCCACGGGCGTCATGCTGGCGGATGCAGCGCTTCTTCTTGAGAGCTAGTTCTTATTGTTTTGTTAGACGTATCAACATGAATTGTGTACGCTCAAATGAAAAACCCGAAGTTATCTGCAACATCGATACTATCCATGCTGGCCGTCGAGATCGTGTTCTCACTAGTGTTTGGTGTGGTGTTCGACGTCGTGTGGAAGGACGAATGGTCTCGACCCACCGTGTTTTTTGTTGCATTGACTCGTGCACGCCACCGAACCATGATCATTGCCACCACAAACACCATGGCCGATATCGACACTGCGGCGATTCCAACAACAGCAACGATTGCTGTGGATCCCGATGCAACAGCTAGAGTTTGCTCTGGCTCAGCGACAGATAACGTGACTGCTTCACTGCGAAGCGCTGTTGGGTTGGCAGCGATTGTCTCCATATCGGCAGACTGCGATCCCCCTTCCACTGCTTCTTCGTCATCGCCGACTGGGAGCTTCAGCTTTTTCTCGGTTTGAACTTCCCATGGTACGTCCGCCCCCGTCGTCATTTCGACGTCCACGTTGCTCTCCTCCGCCCGGATATCGTCCACCGTCTTCTGGTCCACGGTCTTGTAGATCGACCGCACGATAAACTCGCTGCTTCCGGGAGACTTCTGGGCCAATTGCAGCTCGAACTTGTAGGGCCGACAGTAGTAGATTTAGCAACGACCGGTGGGCTCCACTTGCGAACTTTCGCAGCCATCCACCGAAATGATCAACCAAGTCACTCCACTATCCGTCACTCGCCTCCGGATCGAGTTGATGTAGTGCAAACAGAGTCGGATGGCGACGGTGCGAGCGTAGTTGGCCTCGTAGCTCACAGCTATCAGAGCAACTTCAGCAACCTCCGGCGTTAGAGGCACGACCGTCCCAACTCCATTCGACACCATGTTGGGTTGGCTGGATGTTGTCGACAGTCGACGACAGGACAAGCTTTGGAATGCAATGGCAGTAGGAAGAATGGTAGGTACAATTTGCTGCAGGAATTTCTGTGAGAGCCTGCGTCTCTTGGTCGGAGCGAGATCTCTCTGCGGGTTGCTGCTCATATCATTTAAAGGCTTGGGTTGAGTTTGATTCAAAGAAGTCATTACAGCTGGACGAGCTTACGGATAGTGCCACCAACGTTCAACTAAAGTGCAACGTTTGGGTTGCTGTCTGTCGCGATGTTGTCCCCGTTGGTCATAGAGATCGCGACGTCGGCATTGTTGTTGCTGCTGCACAATGGCGTCTTCTCCTGGTTCATCGCGCGCTTGGCGGCGTTCGCTCGCGAACGAGACCGGACCACAACCAAGGCCAACACCAGCACAACGGTCGAAATCGACACTGTGGCTACTCCGACGATAGCTGCTACTGCTGGGAACCCCGATGCAATAGCGGTACTTTGCTCTGCAGCGTCAGCGCGAAGCGATATCGGCTGGGGAACGGGTGCCTCATCCGTCGAGTCGGGCTGCGATCCCCACCACAAATCGTTTGCAGCCCAATCGACAAGTTCTTCGCTCCCGCCAGACCATTCCTCGAGCTCATCAGCTTCGGTGTCCGGGACTATGACTGGGCTTGCAGGCACGACGGCTGGGCTCTGCCATTGGACTGGACTCGCCGGCACGAACGCTGGGCTCTCCGATACGGTGACTGGGTTTTCCGGTACGATGAATGGGTTCTCCGGTATGGTGGCTGGGTTTGGCTGCTCGATTACGGGGATTTCCTGTCCGAGGAATGACCCCTCGGGCCAGAGGAATGACACGTCCGGTATCAAGTAGGGGATCTCACCTTCCGGGTTTTCCACCGCCACTGGCGGTGGTGGGGCTTCCTCACCTGATGGCAACTCTGGAATGTACAAGTTGCTCCATTCGTCTTGGATCTCGTCCGAAGACTTTTGCTGATCCACAGTCTTGTAGATGGACGTCACGCCGAACTCGTAGCTCCCAGCAGCTTTCTGCGCCAGTTGCAGCTCGTACGTGTACGGCTTGCAGTAGTAGATATCGCAGATGCCGCTGTCCACAACCTGCGAGCTTTCACACCCGTCGACCGAGAAGAGGTAGTTGACGAGTCCGTTGCTCACCCGCGTACGGATGGAGTTGATGTAGTACAAGCAGAATCGGCTGGTGACGGCGCGATTGTAGTTCTTCTTGTAGCGCACAGCATCCAGAGCTTCTTGAATAACGTCCGGGGTCAAGGTTACGCTCTTCCAGCTTGCAGCCGCGGCCATCGCGTTCAGCTGCATGTTGTCGACGTAAGCCTCCTTCGATACAGGGTCGGAATCCATGGCCGTCGACCGGCAGCTGGAAATATACGAATGACCTCGACCTCCGGAGGAATCGAAGGCTGGAAATCTTTACCTTGGGATCTTTTGCAGCGGACGGTGGAGAACTCGCGCAGGAGGTCTGCGGCTTTTGGGCTCTTGGGAGATCTCCCGCACGCTTGGCTTGGGGGTGGAGAGTGAGATCTGGTAATGGTGCTACATGTATAATATTCATGAAGTCAATTACAACTGCTTACGAATTCCGCTACATATCCCCCCCCCCCCTCAAATTAAGCGTCTCAACTAAAGTACTCCACCTTCTCCAGATCGGGCTTGGTGTCTGCCGCAATGCTGTCCCTGCTGGTCATGAAGATCGTGTTCTCCGCAGTGTTGAGCGTGCTGCGCAACGGGGAGTACTCCTGATTCATTGCGCCTTGCTTAGCTGCGTTTGCTCGCGCCCGGAACTGAGCGATGGCCAACGCCAGCACGAAAGCGATTGTCGACACCGCCACCGCAACAATCCCAACAACGGCTACTAGCGTAGCCCCTGGATCGGATCCAGTCGCTCGTTCTGCTGCAGACGGTTCAGCTCGAAGCGATATCGTTCGCGCAGTAGCTACGGCGGACTGCGAGTCCCAGAAATTGTTCACATCGTTAGCCCACGCAATGGGCTCTTCGTCGTCAAAGAACACGGAGCCTTGCAGCATGTTACCGTTGTCACCCTGCCAGGCAAGAGGCTGCTCGCTCTGGAGTGGCACCTCAGACTGCTGAATCACCACTGCATTAGCATTATCTGCTGAGAGCGTGGAAAAGTCCAAGTTGCTCTCCTCCGAGCGCATTTCGTCCAGGGACTTCTGGTCGACCGTCTGGTAGATGGACTGGACGAGGAACACGGTGCTCCCGATGTCTCTCTGCGTTATCTGCACCTCGTACACGTGCGGCCGGCAGTAGTAGATATCGCAGCGCCCGGTGTCCACGACGTCGACGCTCGTACAACCGTCGACAGAGATGATGTAGCCGATGAGGCCACTAGTCACCCGCGTGCGGATGCTGTTGATGTAGTGGAGACAGAGTCGAGTCGTGACGGTGCGAGCGTAGTTGCTCTTGTAGCGCACCGCGTCTAGAGCGACTTGAACCACTTGCTCCGTCAACGGCAAGAGCGTCCAGGACCCCATTGTGTCGAAGACCAACGAACCACTGTCGCTGTCGACAAAAGACCATTGATCGGCGTTGTTTGGCGTGGTGACTCTGTTGGCAACAGTGTTGACGGAGGTGGCATCCTTCCCACCACAGCGGTCGTGGTCTCCTGATTGCGACGGCGTCGGGTCTACCATTGTCAATTGGTCAGCCATCCTGAAGACTGTCGAGGTGATCGCAGCGACCAAACTTTCTTGTGACGGGCTAGTCTTCTAGCCGAGCTGTTCGTAACGCGAGTGGGATCTTTCACTCAACAACACTGGGTGGCGAGAAGAAGGCGGGGGACGGTGGATAGCCCAGCAGCAGGAGAATGGGCGTCTCTTCGAACGCTAACCGACAGGCGCCGATATATGGCGCTCTCGTGACGGCCCATCACTGACGGGATCCAGCACTCTCTGCCGACCACATTTCGCTCCGTTTCTTACAGCTCAGCTCATACTAACTGTACGATCTGCAGTGTGCACCAAGAGCCATTAGTTCCTTGCGTGCTGCGACCTTGCCCTCACTTGTTGCGCTGTTCGCGTTTCGCCGATGATATATACACCACTTCTTGAAAGCTTTCTGGCTGTGATGGTACGGATGAAAGTTATCCGCTGAACAAACTCTTCAGTCTCGACAACGATGCGTACACAGGCACAATACCCTCGCTGGGTGCCATGCATTGCTGCTATTTTTTTTTCGTTTGACGGGGGCTGGTCACTTTGTCTGGCTCGGTAAGGACTGTGGCAACCCAGTGGAGTCAACACATTTGGTGGACGCGCCTCACTGAAAATGCAGGAACCAGCGGCATAAAGACATGACAAAGGCTCATATTACGAGCAGCACGTACTCGCTGCTTCCTCGCCTGGTGCGCTTACTTACTGTTCGCGGCTGTGGATGGGGTTGTAGCGGAATCGCTCGCGACGTCCTTGGTGCATCTTGAGCACTGCAACTCCTGCCAGCACCACTGTGAACACGCCCAGCATCGCGAACACTCCAGCGACGGACCCTTGTCCTTGGGTCTCCTCCACCTCCACCTTCGCGAATAGCGTCGCCGTCTCAGCGTCTTCCGCGAGCCACGGGCGGTCCGGGTGGTGGCTCAGGATGTAGTCGTAGCGGTCCCGGTTCGTGCCCGTATTCTCGTCAAACAGCGGCGTTCCTCCTGTGTACATCCTGGCGGCGTCGTCGCCGTACTGGTTGAGTCCGTTGGCTTGGATCCAGGCGTCCACTGCATCCTTCTCGTGCTCCGTCACTGTTGCCGCCTTCAACTCCACCAGCATCTCCTCTGGAACTGCAGCAACACACACCAGACACACCACAACAAAAAGTCAACAAGTGCAAAGCAAGGAAGTTCAATTGGCTTGTTGTTTCGTCTTAAAAATGTAGCCATCTCCCCCACAAGAGACACGAGACAGATACTGTAGCAAGCTCTACGTACTCTGCACTGCGCCCTGCTGGACGGTCTTCTCGTCACTGCCACTGCCACTGCTGCTCTTGACCTGCTTGATGCCTGTGACCTTGAGCGTCTCCGTCCACGTCTGCTCGAAGATCTTGACCACGAACTCCGTCGGCTCGCAGGACGTCAGCGTCGACTCGGAGCACGCTCCGTCCGAGTCCACGACGCCGCAGCCGCTGATGTAGAAGCGGTAGTTGGTGCCGGCCACCACCTGCGTCTCCAGCGCCGCCACCTCCGAGTAGCACACGCGCGTGTCGCCCACCGACTTGGCGAAGCTGTC